>JZKD02S1760769.1:27716-51014 GCA_000966675.3 Picea glauca | reverse complement strand
CGGGCTGGCAATACCACCCCACCTTTGTTAGTGATGCCCTTTTTTATTTGAGCAGGTCTGCAAGTTATGCCAGAGATGCTAAGGTTCTCATGCACTCTACGGTGAGCAGATGTCCCCGAGTTGGAGCTAGATGTTATCCCCAATTTCATGGGGTAACTAGGAGATCATGTCTCGAGGCCCACAGGTCCTAGACATCGAGTACAGAGAACAGGATTGACCTAAGCATGGCCCTGGAGGACCCATCTTTATTCTCTTTCATTAGACTTGTCTTGTCAGCAATAGAAGCACCCATCACCATGGACCTGGTCTTGTATCAGAGAAGGCTCTTGCTCCATGAGGTAATTGATCCAGGTATCAAGGTATGTGTCATTTTTTATCATTATAACCTTTAGATATATGCATCTTACTCCTTTTATTTCTAACAACTGCTTGGATCTTACATTGACCCACTTGACCATGGTTGTGGGGATTGACAGGGTTCCCTAGCAAGCCTGTACCCATAGGTTTTGGTTTTCCACCAGGGGGGATTTCTGAAGAGACATCATCTTCTCCCATCATATTATCACTTTTTCATCTTATCTCCCACTCATCTACCCCATTCCCCTAGTCTAGGCATTAGGATGATCTGTTTGTGGGATTGCACCTTATCTCATGGGAAGAAGGGGCTAAAGGCCCAGAAGGTAAAAGAAACTCGTAAAAGATAAAATCCATAAGAAATGCAACCTAGAGATGCCTCACCCAAGGATCCCCAAGAAGGCAATAAAAAAGCCCCTCAGCAAGAAACAAGGGGGACCCAAAGAAAAATAACAGAAAACAAGACCTAGCCAAGAGGATAGGGGGTCTCATAACGAGCCATCCTATTATGTTCATGGGTACCTAACAGAATGACATTGCCACTATCTGGTGACCACGCCAGGGAAGTGACCTTTGGTTGCATGGCCAAGGGAAAGGGGGTCTCATCACGAGCCAGCCTTATCATCTCTGTGAAATTTCTTGTGGCTAACACTGTCAGCTCTAGTCACCACGCCTAGACAGTGTCCTCTAGTTAGTCCTTGAAATAAAAAAAGGAAGAAGAAAAAGCAAGTAAAGAAAAAGAAAAGAATAAAGGCAATAAAGGGCTTGGAAAGAATTGCATATGTGACAGGTATAGCTCACCTTCTACAAAGGCACCCACAGGTAACATCATGCATCCCCATCTTTCACTCTACCCATATGTTTGGAAATCCCTTGACCACATCACCTCATTTTACATGGCTTGGATGATACCCTCTGGAAACTTTCATTTTCTTGTGGATACTAGCCCAATAGGGTATTTTGTCTCTTTCTTTGACTTTGTATTTTAGGTCTTTGAAATATCTTTGAGCTATTGAATGATATATCAGGGGTTTTATGCATGTGTTTGATAATACTAATGATGAAATATGATTGACATTGCTATGATCCTTGTGACTAATGAGCCCATGGAGGGCGAAGTTTTCAATGTGCAAGAACATACCCGACAAACAGGTACCATTTGGATCGGTACACGTGGGGAGATGATTAGTTTGAACCTCCATGGGGTTGAAGAGCCCATCAGATGGTTTCTGATACCTTCCAGAGGGGCAAAGATGAGACAGTGCTTGATCAAGGTATTGCACCTGAGAAGAAGAGGATGTTTCACCAGAGGCACTTTGGCAGAGCCCAGCCTGGGGGGAATGACCCCTTTTCAGTGGAACGTTAGCCTTGGAAGGCTCAGAGCGTCCCCATCCTTACCATGAAGTCATCCAGCTTCATGGTCATGTTTAGAGGTGGGCTGGGCAGCATTGGCACGTGTGGCAGCTTGGAGAAGCACCTAGGGGGCTAACGTTTTGCTCCTGGATGACTCATTTTCCCTAAAAGGGTCTTGCGCCTCCCTTGAAGGGGATTTTACCTTTATTACAACTCAGTTAGGGTTTTATTTTGACAATTTAATGTAAAAACAACTTAATTTTGGTTTAAAGCCTTGTCGGCTAATTTTTATGACCTAAAATTAATTAAAGGTCATGATACACTATATATTGAGGATGTTTTTCCCTCATTTGAACATAACACATCACTCACTCTTAGAGTGAGGTCTGATTTTTGCGCCCTACAAGGGTGATTGGTTATTTTTTAGGAAGGCACACTTGCTTGGAGAAGAGATTTTTGGCAATTTATGGTGTTTTTTCTTGAAGGAAGGTTTACAACTAGGGTTTGCATGTTATTTTCTTGATGATTTGTAGGTATTTTTCTGCAAAACTTCTTGATTGAATGGTTGTAGTTTAATTTCTTTCATTCTATTTATACATATATTGTTGAATCAAAACCCTAGGAGACAAACACACAAGTAGGTCGTTGTCTCATGTCCCCTGATAGAAAAACCTTTTAAGCCATTGAAGAAGAAGAAGAGAGCCTAGCCATTGTTACACTCCTTCTATCTTCCTACCTTAGGCTAGCCGTACTTTTGAATTTCAAGAGAAAGAGGATGTCCCAGGCCTAGGTTATCTACACCTAGGGTCGTTTTCCTTTTAGGGTTTGATGAAAGAGCCTTGCCTTTGCAACACTCTCCCTCTTTAAACTCTCTTGTCTTGATTTTACATGTCTTTGAGCTAGTTGTTTGCCGGGAAGGAGGAGAGAGCAAGAGGCCTTGCTTAAGCAACACTAGAGTGAGACTCTCTCCCCTAGGGTTCTTTCTTCAAGGCCCTGCCATTGTAGCACTTTGAAACCTTTCCCTCTTGTCCTTTAAATCTCATCCTCTTCAAGTTGTGCGTCCTTCTCCTTTTGACTCCATAACCCTAGGCAATGATATTTAGCCTCCAACGTTGAAGTGAAAGTGATTGAAACAACTCTTAAAACTCTTAAATTTAAAACCCTAACTAACTAATTAACTCTAACTAGGCTGACGTCACACTAGAATAATCCATCTTGATGCAACAAATTTTGATGATAAGCAATTAGATGATGATTTAAAGAATTTATTGAGTAAAGTATTGGTTAGATACATTGTTGGATTTATCATCTCAATATTTATTGATTAATTGATGTTGTTTCATAGCTAATAGACAAAACGTTGACCTCATTAATATCTATTGCTTTACATTGCCTATTTATTGATATTAGATAGTCATATGAAGTACTAACCCACTGAAATATAGCCTGCATATATTCTTTGTTATTGTCTTGTTCTGGGCAAGTGTTCTCTTTGGGCATACACTTCTTTATCGACTGATTAGCCAGAATTTCTGATCTTGGTGGTAACCTATGAGGAGGAAACTTTGACCTTGACTTTATACCCTAGCGTCTTTAGAAACCCAGGTTGTCGGGGACGTCTCCCCTGGGTTAACCTCCCTAAATAGAAAGAACCTCCCCATTGAGGTGAAATTGGGTGGGGAAGGTTCCTATTACGCCAGTTTGGCCTCTATCCTTTAGCCTTTAACCTAAACTGCAAACTGTGCGATAACAAGTGGTACTGGTACCATTCAATTGTACTCTATTCTATTCTAGTTTTCAATATTTTCATTTTTATCTCATTTTCATCCCATTTTTATGATCATGGAATTTTGGATTAGTATGATGATGTCACCAAAATGGCATGTAGTTCTTCTCCCTTCCCCTCACAAGTTTCCAAATTACATTCTTTTGAGGGATAATCTCAATAACTTATCTATGGGCTCAAGGTTCTCCGCTCTGCTAGTAGCAAAGTTGTTTTGGGCATTCATAAAGTGCATATGCTACTAGGGATTATCCTAATTAGTTATAGAGCCCACCTAGCCTCCAGGATAGCAGATGCTTTAGGTCATTATGAGTGATTGTGATGTAGTGCCCTTGCTGACCCTCAGCAGGTCCTATGCAACCTCCCGGTCTAAGGATCATTCAAATTCCCCCTGAGCTGAAGCGACTCTTTTGATTCCCTGCTGGAATCACAAATAATTAATCCACAGGTCTTTCTCCTTCTGCCACGACCTCTGTACATGTCTGTGACTTTTTCCCCGACAAGAAAATTCAATTTTCAGGACTCTCTGTATCCCGTTGTCGAGAACCTCTGTCCCCTTGATCTCCCGATCACCGAAATGATGAAACGCCGAAATGGCTCTAATCAACAATTATCCCCCTAGGCTACACCTTGGTCCATGTGACCACTTTTCCTGTGACTGTAGTCCTATTTTGGGATTTTACGATGCAATTTCCCGACCTCCTATCCTCTCGACTCCCGAAAAGTCGATTTGTGAAATGTCGAAATGCCTGTGTCCCAGCCTTCTCCTCCTTTCACGATTTCAAGTTTCCAAATGCCAAAATGCTTAGACCTCTTGTCCACAGGATTCCCAAAATGCCGAATCACGGTATCTCGAAATGGCTTTTTCCCGGTTCTTCACATTTTGCAATTTTAGGTTTTCAAACTCTGAAATGCTCGATTACCTTGTCTTCAGAACTCATGAAGTCCTGAACTCTGAAATTTGAAATCCTGAATCCTAGGTTCTTCTGCTCTGAGCAGATCAATGAATCTAAGCCCCTATTGATCCAATGGCTTGGATCCTTTTGGGATTTTCCATTTCAAGAGTTTTGAAATCTTACCTCTCACATTCTCAGTAGCCGAAATACTGAAATGCCCTCCTTTTGAGAATTTCCTTGAAAGCCTAGATTGTTGCCACATGTTCTCCTAAGTTGGACGGTCCCTGTTCACTTCACTATTTCATGACTTGTGACCTCATGTGACACAACTCCTTTGTCATCTCAAATCCCCGATATCTGAAATCCCGATGGACTCCGCGATCTCCACCACATTTCCTCCAAAGATGGATGGCTCAGATCATTCCCGGGACTTCACCACTTGCGAAGTCGAAAGACTACCTTCTCTGATTCTCGGTGTCTGAATCCCCGAAATGGGTGATCTCACGACACCTGTCCTTCCTCCAGATGGATGGATGTGATATCTTTTGCTATTTTGGGACTTTCACTATGGAGTGTCCCGACCTCTTGTCATTAAGACCTCCAAAATCCTGAACGCCGAAATCCCGATGGCTCTGCCCTTTTTCAGGACTTTTCTGATTTTCTTACGAGGGTTTAAACCTCGTGCAACTTCTCCCAATCCAAAGGTTGATGGGGTTTCGACACTTCTTGATGAAGTGTCTCCATCGTTCATTTCTACTGATCTTCTGCGCACACTTTAGAGACTAAACTCCGTGTGTGTTTGCCCAATCCAACGGTTGTTGACAATTCTGAGAAAGATCTGACGGCTCACAATCTCTGCTGCTCTGTGCGCTCTCTTGATGCTTTTTGGATGTGGAAATTCAACGGCCCAGATCTCTTTTTTGACCTAATACGACGATAGTTGTGCTCCTTCCTGAGCATGTGCTTTCTTCTTGAACTTGGAAGAATTCTCCAAATGCCAAAGGCCTCAACCTTTGCTTATTTTCTCTCTGCGAGCCCTACACCAGTTTCTCTTGCCTGCGTATTCGAAGACGTTGTACCTCCTGATATTTTGGGATTCTAAGCTCTCCAAATAGTTCTTTTTCCTCTGCGACCTCTGCAGATATAGCCTGTCGATAAAAGCACTACTCCTCTTGAGCTTCTCCTTTCAAATCCTCCAAGGATTCTCCGACTTCTCCACTCCTTGCAAAGTCTCTGCACACTAACTTGATGCTATCTCTTTTGAGATTTCCTATAGCTTCGACCTCTAAGGGACTTCACCTTTTCCTTCTCCTTCAAATGGAGAATTTGATGCACTCCTGGCACTCCTTTTCTCAAGCAAACGTATTGTTGAGTCTGTAGGGTGTTCAACAACCCTGTGAATATCCTTCTCTTGGAGTCTTCTCCAATTCCATAACTCAAAGAGTTCTTCATGTACCTATCTACACACTAACTCAATGCCCTCCTGGTAGAGTGTCTATAGAACGTTCAGCAGTTCTATTTCCCTTCTTAACTCACAACAGGGTTCCTTCTCAATGAAACCAGTGCATATGCTCAATGCCCTCCTGGCAGATCTCTACAAAACTCCTCGGAGATTTTGTCTTATCCCGAACTCAACAGAGTTCCTCTATGAACTCTTTGCACCTGCTCAATGCCCTCCTGGAAGATCTCTACAAAACTCCTCAAAGATTCTGTCTTCCTGTTGTGTCTTCCCTACACAGTCTTGCCTCCAAGGTGTTCAGCAACCTTGAGGTCTCCTTGATTTAATGACTTTAGCTACTGTGCCCTCTTAACACATCTTTGTCCAAATTCCATAGAATTAGAAGTTCTCTCTAAGCACTGGCTATCAGAACACGCAGTGTTCTGTCACACCCTCTTGGTATGAAGCCTCAACGATCTCCAACCATGAAATCAAAGAACTCTATAGATAGAAGAACTTATCTGTTCCTGCAAATGCATTCCTAACATACATCTACAACATACATTCACAACATATATTGAACACTCAAAGAAATTCACACAATACAAACCATATGCAGGAAAAACTGCTCTGTTTTGTATCAATAAAAATGCCTCTCCTTACAAGGGTGTTCTGATCACGGACTGTGACAAAGTCTCAGCTCCTTCTCTATCTACCAATCTTACTTCTATGTGTACTAAGACTTCTAATACTTACTCAAAATAGATCAAAATATTTTTTACATGAGGGGGCTCTTCGAGCTCTTCCCTCCAAACTCACCTACCCTATTCAATTTATAATGAATGGGTTGTCTAGTCTAGAATCAGATCTAGATCTCAGCCTTACAAACCATTAAAGGCCTTCTACTCTAATGCCTGCGTAAAATCACAACTTCATGACTCTAACAACCTTACAACATTGATTACATTCAATTTCAGATTTGAAATGAGGGTTACACATATTCTCCTCATTGAATGTGTGCACTGATGTGGGATGGCTGGATGGCGCATGGCTGGTGTGGAGTGATGCTCCTGCATCATACTCCCTAGTTGAAAAATTCATGAGCTCCTGCTCATGAGATATCCACCCTGGCTGTTGAAATCCTCCTGGATCCCAAACAAATTTCTGGAGTTGTCTCCTTGCTCCATCTTTCTGTTGCTGTTGCTGCTTCCGCTGCACTGCTATTGATGCTAATTTTCTGCCCAGCCTCTCCTTGTTGGCAGTCTCTATTGATCTAACCATAAGCTCCTGTATCTTCTCGATCACCTCATCTAGCTGTTCCAGTGGCTGGCTCTGTTCTTGCAGTCTCCTCAACTGCAAAAGTTTTCTGCAAATGGGCAGATCACAATGATCTCCCATGTCATCCTCTTCATCTGTTTCCAACCTCACTTGTTGGATGTGCATGCCCTGCACTATCACCCTTCTCTCCAGGGCTTCAATCTATTCACACAGATCAACAAATCTCATGTTATCTGCCTCTTCTTCTTCTGCTTCTGCAAGCTCCAATACTGCAGTCTTTTCAGCTTCCTAGCTAAATGTGTTGAGCCACTCCTCAGAATGCTCATCCTCTTCTTCTACTTGGGCAGTCTCTAACACCTGCTCCAATTCTTCTTTCCTGACAGTCACAGCTGGCTGTATTTCTTTTGTTTTCACTGCTTCATCAGTAACACCGAATTTTACCTCATCTTGGCTAAATGGCAGGAATATTCCAATTCCCCCAATCATTAGAATATTTCTATGATCGTCCTTCTCTGTCAGCTTCATATTATAATGAAAATCCATCTCTGAGCTCATGTTCTCTGTCAACTCCTCAGGCTGATTCAAACTCACCTCCGAGTCCATGAGACTTTCAGATAGTCTCACTTTTGTTCCCATGCCCACCTGGAAAATTGGGATTTTTCTACTGCCCTCCTGACAGTCTATGAGATCCCATAGTGACCTCATCTCATTGTCCTCCTGGAAATGTGAAATTCCCTGGCTATCCTCATGACAGTTTGTGATATCCCACAGTAATATCAAATCTTTGCCTTCCTGGCAATTGGGAATTTCTTCTCTGCTCTCCTGGCAATGCTTGAGATCTTCAGTTGATCCCATGTCATCCTCAGCATCACTGAGATTTTTCCCAGTCTCTAGTTCACATACCTGAACCACTTCCTCTGGTCCGTTGAGGTTTTTAGCATGCCTCAACCATCCTCTTAACAAACTCTATTGTATTTTATCCATCAACTCCTTGATTGGCTATTTTTCTTTCATCCTCATGGGCCATTCATATACCCATCGTGATTTGGCATCCTGTTGCATCCCAAATGCAAGTTCATCCATCCTCGCACTGATCTCGACAAGTTCTTTATCCCATGCAACATCCTCCTGCTGTTGGCGGTTCTTATTTCCCCCGTGTGCATGACCTTTAGTAGTCATCTCGCTATCTATCTTCCCTCTTGATAGATCTGCTACTGCCACTCTACAACCCTGAGTGTTTCTAGCTTCTCCTACAACCCTCCTGACTATCTTCTTGATTTCTACCTACCTGCAAACAATCATCTACAGAGCTTCCAATAATTTGTCTTCTTTTGCCTTCTCTCTGCCTAAAATATACAAACAAAGTTCTCTCTCTGATACCACTTGATGTGTATCAGAGTGCTCTTTCTCCTCTAGCTTCCCTTGCCTAAAATCTATAGACAAGATTCAAGCTCTGATACCACTTGATGTGTATCAGAGTGCTCTTTCGCCTCCATATTCCATTTCTTGAAATCTACAGACAAGATTCAAGCTCTGATACCACCTTATATGTACCAGAGTGCTCTTTCACCTCCAGCTTCCCTTGCCTTAAATCTACAAGAAAGATTCAAGCTCTGATACCAATCTGATGCAGTGAACCTGCCGACCCTCAGTAGGTCCTGCGCGACCTCTCGGTCTAAGAATCGTTCAAATTCCCCCTGAGTTGAAGTGGCTCTTTTGATTCCCTGTTGGAATCACAAATACTTGATCCATAGGTCCTTCTCTTTCTGCCACGACCTCTGTACATGTCTGTGTCTTTTTCCCTGACAAGAAAATTTGGTTTTCGAGACTCTCTGTATCCCGATGTCGAGAACCTCTGTCCCCTTGATCTCCTGATCACCAAAATGACGAAACGCTGAAATGGATCTAATCAGAAATTATCCACCTGAGCTACACCTTGGTCCATGTGACCACTCTTCCCATGACCACAGTCCTATTTTGGGATTTTACGATTCAAGTACCCGACCTCCTATCCTCTCGACTCCCGAAAAGATGATTTGCGAAATGCCAAAATGCCTATGTCCCAACCTTCTCCTCCTTTCACGATTTCAGGTTTCCAAACACTAAAATGATCGAACCTCTTGTCCACAAGATTCCCAAAATGCCGAATCCTGGTAAATGGCTTTTTTCTGGTTCTTCACATTTCACGATTTCGGGTTTTAAAACGCCGAAATGATCGATCACCTTGTCTTCAGAACTCTTGAAGTCTCGAACTCCGAAATGATAAAATATTGAATCCTGGGTTCTCCTCCTCTTAGCAGATCAATGGATCTAAGCCCCTCTTGATCCAATAACTCAGATCCTCTTGATATTTTCCAGTTCAAGAGTTTCGAACTCTTACCTCTCACATTCTCGATAGTTGAAATACCAAAATGCCATCCTTTCAGGAATTTCCACGAAAGCCTGGATTGTTGCCACTTGTCCTCCTAAGAGGGATGGTCCCTGTTCACTTCATTATTTCATGAATTGTGACCTCCTGTGACACAACTCCTCTGTCATCTCAAATCCCCAGTATCCAAAATCCCGATGGATTCCCCGATCTCCACCATGTGTCCTCCATAGATGGACGACTCAGATCGTTCTCGGGACTTTGCCACTTGCAAAGTTGAAAGACTTCCTTCTCTGATTCCCAGTGTCTGAATCCCCAAAATGGGTGAGCTCGTGACACCTGTCCTTCCTCCAGATGGACGGTTCCTATCTCTTTCGCTATTTCGGGACTTTCATTGTGGAGTCTCTCGACCTCTTATCATCAGGACCTCCAAAATCCTGAACGTCGAAATCCCAATGGGTCTACCCTTTTTCGAGACTTTTCTCCTTTTCTTACGAGGGTTTAAACCTCATGTAGCTTCTCCCAATCCAATGGTTGATGGGGTTTCGACACTTCTTGATGAAGTGTCTCCACCATCCGTTTCTACTGATCTTTTGCGCACACTTCAGAGACTAAACTTCGTGTGTCTTCACCCGATCTAATGATTGTCGGTGATTCTGAGCAAGATCTGACGGCTCACGATCTCTCCTGCTCTGTGTTCTCTCATGCTACTTTATGGATGTGGAAATTAAATGATCCAGATCTATTTTTCATCCTGATTCGACGGTAGTTGTTCTCCTTCCTAAGCATGCACTT
The DNA here is from genome assembly GCA_000966675.3 of Picea glauca. Classification (NCBI taxonomy): domain Eukaryota; kingdom Viridiplantae; phylum Streptophyta; class Pinopsida; order Pinales; family Pinaceae; genus Picea; species Picea glauca. The sequence continues at coordinate 40,749 of JZKD02S1760769.1, read as the reverse complement.
TCTTCCTGAACTTGGAAGAATTCTCCAAATGAAAAAGGCCTCAACTTCTGCTTCTTTTCTCTCTACGAGCCCTACAACAGTTGGTCTCGCCTGCATATTCGAAGATGATGTACCTCTTGAGCTTTTGGGATTCTAATATCTCCAAATAGTTCTCTTGCCTCTGCGACCTCTACAGATATAGCCTATGCGTAAAATCCCTACTCCTCCTAAGCTTCTCCTTTCGAATCCTCCAAGGATTCTCTGACTTCTGCGCTCCTTGCAGAGTCTTTGCACACTAACTCGGTCCTATCTCTTCTGAGCTTTCCCATAGCTTCGACCTCTAAGGGACTTCACCCTTTCCTTCTCCTTCAAATGGAGAATTTGATGCCCTCCTGACACTCCTTTGCTCAAGCAAACTTATTGCTGAGTCTGCAGGGTGTTCAACAACCTTGTGAAGATCCTTCTCTTGGACTCTTCTCCAATTCTAGAACTCAAAGAGTTCTTCTTGTACCTATCTGCACACTAACTCAATGCCCTCCTGGAAGAGTGTCTATAGAATGTTCAGCAGTTATGTTTCCCTTATTAACTCACAACAAAGTTCCTTCTCAATGAAACCAGTGCATATGCTCAATTCCCTCCTAGTAGATCTCTACAGAACTCCTCAGAAATTATATCTTCTCCTAAACTCAACAGAGTTCCTCTATGCACTCTTTTCACCTGCTCAATGCCCTCCTGGCAGAGCTCTACAAAAATCCTCAAAGATTTTGTCTTCCTGCTGTGTCTTCCCTACATAGTCTTGCCTCCAAGGTGTTCAACAACCTTGAGGTCTCCCTGAGTTAATGACTTCAGCTGTTGTGCCCTCTTAGCACATCTTTGTCCAAATTTCACAAAATTGGAAGTTCTCTCTAAGCACTGGCTATTAGAACTCGCAATGTTCTGTCACACCCTCCTGGTATGAAGCCTCAAAGATCTCCAACCCTGAAATCAAAGAACTCTACAGATAGCAGAACCTATATGTTCCTGCAAATGCATTCCTAACATACATCTACAACATACATTCACAACATATATTGAACACTCAAAGACATTCACACAATACAGACCATATGCAGGAAAAACTGCTATGTTTTGTATTAATAAAAATTCCTCTCTTTACAAGGGTGTTCTAAGCGTGGACTATAACAAAGTCTCGACTCCTTCTCTATCTACCAATCTTACTTCTATGCATACTAAGACTTCTAAGACTTACTCAAAATAGATCAAAATATCTTTTACATGAGGGTGCTCTTCGAGATTTTCCCTCCAAACTCACCTACCCTATTCAATTTACAATGAATGGGCTGTCTAGTCCAGAATCAGATCTAGATCCCAGCCTTACAAACCATTAAAGGCCTTCTACTCTAATGCCTGCGTAAAACCACGGCTTCATGGATCTAATAGCCTTACAACATTGATTACATTCAATTTCAAATTTGAAATGAGGGCTACGTCTCTTCTCCTCATTGAATGCGTGCACTGATGTGGGCTAGCTGGCTGGCACATGGCTGGTGTGGAGTGATGCTCCTGCATCAGATTGTTTGGGTTAGTGATTGGAGTATATCAATAGTTATGTGTTTAAGTTTTTGAGCTTACCCACAATTTGGATAAATTACCTGGGCATTTTTAAATCATTCTCACAAGATAGAGTTGAAACACGGTGTTTCAACATTGTCTTTCCCAATGCTCATTTCTTGTGTGTTTCGATGCACAAATGTCATCATGATCAATGATAGAGCCCACCTAGACTCCAGGATAGCAGAGGCTTTAGGTCATGACGATTGTTTTTTTGGGTTGGTGATAGGAGTAGATCAATAGTTTTGTGTTTAATTTTTTGAGCTTACCCATAGTTTGGATTTTACCTGGGATTTTTTAAATCATTCTCACAACCTGGTGTTGAAACATGGTGTTGAAACACCATGTTTCCCAATGCTCATTGTTTGTGTGTTTCCATGCACAAGTGTCATCCTAATCAGTGATAGATCCCACCCAGCCTCCAGGATAACAGAGGCTTCAAGCCATGACGAGTGATTGTTTGGGTTAGTGATTAGAGTAGATCAGTAGTTCTGTAGACTACATTTAATTTTTTGAGATTACCCATAGTTTGGATAAATTACTTGGGCATTTTTAAATCATTCTCACACGCTGGTGTTGAAACATGGTGTTTCAACACCGTGTTTCCTAATACTGATTACTTGTGTGTTTCCATGCAAAAGTGTCATCTTTATTAGTGATAGATCCCACCCAACCTCCAAGATAGAAGAGGTTTCAAGTCACGACGAGTGATTTTTTGGGTTTGTGATTGGAGTAGATCAGTATTTTTGTAGATTGTGTTTAAGTTTTTGAGCTTACCCACAGTTTGGATAAATTACTTGGGAGTTTTTAAATCATTCTCACAAGATGGTGTTGAAACATGGTGTTTCAAAACCATGTTTCCCAAATCCCAATGCTTGTGTGTTTCCACACACAAGTGATAGAGAACCCATCGATCATACTAACTTTCCAAGCAAGAATATAATCCAAAGAAAAAGTAATGCAATTCTTCCCACAAAGCTACAATTTCACATTCCTAAATCCATTTTAATAGAGAAAATTCCATTCAAATGCATGCATGTACTTGTGTGGATATTGCATTATCAAGACCATGTCATTCATCGAGATAAACATAGTTATATATATTTTTAGAAAGTTACTCCATGCCTAGAGTGAGTTTGTGTCGAACATTGAGAAAGAATGAAAACTCTAATGCATACATTTTTACAAACACTTCATATGCATCTTCTTATAATATACTAAGTTGTTGGTATTATAATTTCATAAAAACATTTCCTCAACCCATTGATATAGCCTATATAATTTTGTACTGCTTACTATTCTAATAATAGAAAAATAATGAAAGATGGTTATCCATATGGCCATTTTTCTCCATGAAAATCAATTAACCAAAATTTTCCACAGTCCACTACAGGTTTTTCCTAACCCACCATATATTACTATTTCAACCCAATTATAACTAAACACATAAGAACCTAGGTCCCAAACAAAGTTTACTAAATCTCTCAGTTCATTGTTGTTCTAGATTTAGTAATTGTGAATTCAGTTAATTTTTCTATCAGTCCATATTTTAGTTCAGTTCAGTTACACAAATGCATGGTCTATTCTTAGAGAACGTAGCCAATCCCTAGAGGCTAGATAATTAGTGTGCATGAATGATGAGTTGAGTGAGGGTGTAGAGTTTAAAGAGGAGTGTACATGCATACATGCCACAACCATTCTCCAATTGGGATGCATTAACTCGGGCACTTTTATCCATTTGATTAGGCAGTAGGATTAGGGTTTGAGGATTATTTAGACTTCTTGCACATGTCTAGTTTATTTTTTCATATCTACAAGTTTGTTGTTCATATTATCAGTAATATGTGTTTGTAGGTGAATGTACTCTATAGATATTATTTGTAGGTGAATGTACTCTATAGATATTATTTGTAGGTGAATGTACAAATAATTGTCACTGTTTGACATGGAATAATAGAAAAACATGGCACAAATAGAAACATCTCATCACTCATATCATACAAAGGTCCCAACATAAAAGAATGGACCATCATACTCTGTAACAATGTAATACATCAAGGATCTGGGATAAACCCAAGAAAAAATATGTGGTAAAATCCACATGAAAAATGTCTGACAACATGGACCTTACAATCTATCTTTGTATCTAAGACTCAATGTCACCATACAATTGCTCATGAGTCATGGAACACACTTCTAGACAAAACATATTATCAACCTAAAACCAACCTATCACGGGAAAAATAGTTTTTAAAAATGGATTTTTATTGATGTGGAATTATTTTGAGACGATAATAATATGAAAGATGAAAATGACTGGTTGCATGATGAAGTGATTTCTTTTTAAATAAGTATTGTTAGTTTGGTTGAGAAGAATTGAGTTCTTAAAATTGATATATCTCTTTCATTTTTGTTGACTTTCCAAATGGATGACTAATTTTATATTATTTTTCTCATTCATGTTTCACTTTTGGTTTCTAAATCAATTTGAAATTCTAATTGTGAAAATTCCAGTGAGATCTCAAACAATGATCGTGGAAATAAAACATCAAAATAGAGGGATGTATTTTCATACTTTCAGAAGCCTCAATCCAAGAACGAATATTCTCTTCATGATTCAAGATCTTTTGAGCAACCCATCAGTGAAAGAGATGTTAACTCTTCTGAGAATGCATCTAATATTCATATAATAGATGATGAAATAGGTTCCTCTAATGATCAAATTAAAATGAAAAAAATTCACCAGGAATTGACAATAACAACGTTGAAGATTTTTCCTTGGAAGGAAACACAAACCGTTTACAATCACAAAAAAGGAAAAAAAGGCCAAAGGGACATAGGGAGACAATTCCAATCACGACAGGTCTTAAAATTTCCATTTATTGAACTAATACCTCCAACAAATGAGAATGAGGCTTCATGAGAAGTTATATGCATTATACGTAGTTGGAAACTTGGAAAGACAGTAAAATTGCAGATGAAGTTAGATACAATAGAGAAGCATGCAGTAAAGGTGTATAATAAGGAAATTGTAAATGGTGAGGAGAAATATATTATCAGATGGAAATATTATGAGGAATGTCGACATGTCAAATATGAAGATGAATATAATAAATACTTAATCAGTAAGAGAAAACTTGAGGAAAGTGGAGGAACCATCACATCTCTATTTGGAAAGATGATGGAAAGAAAGTTGTTATCCAAGATGATGCGATTAAGAAATGTATTTCACATATTATCTAGAGTTTGGCCTATGAAAGATTATCCAGATTACAAGAACTTTATATATTTTATTGAAGTGTCAAATTTTCCATCTTCTCATTGGTTAGTAACAAGTGGTTGGGAATGGACAAAATATCTAGCTCAAGTAGAAAAGAATGATTTGAAAGAGAAGATTGCAAATGCTAGGTTTTTTTCATTGTCTTTGGATGAAGTTACATCTATTGATAATACTTCATGGATCTACATGAGCATTTATATGGTTAATGATCATGTTAGGCACTTATATTTACTTGGGATTCATAAAATGAGTAAGAATTCTATAGCTAAAAATATTTATGAACTTGTCATCAAGACTTTGAAGGAAATTGGTGGTATGGATCATTTAATGATTTCAAAAATGTCAGTATGTTTCGGACCAAATGGAACAACAGTCATGCAAGGGAAAAGGAATGGCCTTTGTGTCAAACTACAACTATCAACTTCACCATTTATGATTATTATTCATTTTATGGAACATAGAATTAATATTTCATTTAAAATAGTAATAAAGTTTCCACTCATTTCAAAAGTTGAATATCTTGTATGTCAAACTCATTCATACTTTTGTCGTAGTCCCAAGCAATTTAAAGAGTTTCAACAATTTGTTGAGGGTGTTATGGATGGGAAAAACTACTAAAATATGTTGATACAAGATAGATCTCATTGAATGGACTAGCTCAAATACTATTTAGTGAGTACCAATCCTTGGTAGGGGTGATGTATGAACATCACTTCAGTGTAGACAAAGCTCAAGATCTTATCTTTCTATTAATTGATATAGAGACATTATTAACATTGGATCGAATTCTTCCTATGCTTTATGAAATGAATGTCCTTATGAAAATGTCTTAGAGTCGCACAATGTATAATGCAAAATACATACATAAAATAAAATTAGCATGTATTCAATTGGATAATTTGTATACAATGCCAGAGTCTTTCACGGGTCCAGTGTTTAAAGGTTTGACTATTATCATCGATATAGAAAACATTGAAAATTATTTGAAGTTTGATGGAAAAGGAATACTATGAATGGTAGTGCGTGGGTATATGGTTCCAATTAATTATGTTATTAATATGGGACAAATCACTGAAGAGTATCATGTGTCAAGAGACCAATTCAACAATGTTGTGATTTCATTGAAGTGCAACTTAATAGAAATTGCAAAATTACTACCATCAGAGATAAGGGAACAATTTACTCGAGATGAATTATTGGAGGCCATGTCTATGGTATGCCCTCAATATTGGAACCTTGAACACAATAGAGAGGCCAAAAGAGTTGAATTTTTAGAAAAATTAAAAATTTTAGTGCACCAATTTGAAAAGAATCACAATGTACAAGGAGAAGAGATTGAAGGTATATTAGATTCATCAAAGTTGTATCAATAAGAAAATATATTTGGTCAAACAATTTTAGCTCAATATTGTGGTTTGGAGAAACCTATATAACATGGTGCAATAACAAGATTATGGACTAAATTAGGTGAAAGTCAATACCCAAAAGAAAACATGTCAGAATATTTCAAATTAACAGATTTATGTCAAACCATGATTTCAGGATTGGTGGAGGATGAGAGATTGTTTATTGCACTATAATTCTTGAAGTCAAAGTTGAGGAACAATCTTGATAAACATATGGATACATGTTTAATATTATATGTAACAAAGTATGACATAAACAATATTCCATTCGATAGAGGACTAGCTCTTTGGCGATCAAATTGTGATAGAAGGGGAGAATACAACACAAACAATTCCTCTAATGAACTTGATATGGAAGATAATATTTTGGAGGATCATAATAATAGTTCATCTACAGAGTTTCCTGATGAGAATATAGAAAATGAGGGTCGGCATGTTGATGTGAACTAGGATATTAATATACCCCAAGATGCTATCTAAACCAATATACATGAGGGGACTCTTATCTTGACTTACATGTTCCATTGTTGATTGGTGTTGTATAAATAATGAATGGAATAGCACATGAGATGTGATTCTTGTTAGTTTATTGACTTAATTGTTCCTCTATTTTTGGAGTACATTGGAAAAAGGTAATTCTTTATGGGAGCAAGATTACCATCTGTAAATTTGAGATTCCATTTAAGGTAAAAATAGGTTCTATATTTTGTATTAAATAGTGTAACATTGAAGCTACATTTATTTGATCCAATCTATTTTAAGTTTGATGGCTTGATATTTAACTAAGACATTCCCTTCTTCCTATTTGTGATAGGAAATGAAGCTGACATTTGTTGAAGTTGAGACCTATCTCTTCACATAGATAGTGTCCTAGTATTAAAGGATAAATAACTAATTGACAAGACTTTCGCTAAGAAAGAATGAGCTCATTCAAGACTCAAGTGCATAAAACTTCTTGGATTTGTAACTTTGATATATTGGAAAATTTTAATGGTTTGTTTGTTGTTTGCATTTGGACCATTTTTTCAACTCTGGAAGTTTGATTTTATTTTGATTAATGATTGTGTTAGTCCCTTGAATGCTTATAGTTCTCATTTGATGCTTGACTGAGGATTGAGCCCTTTGTAGCATCTTGATTGGTTTCATTTTATTTCCATTGATTCATGGGGTTTGGGTTTAAGTTAAACACCTTTGTTGAGTTCAAAAACTTTTTTTCATATTTTATTATGATTATTTGAGAAAAATATGGCATTATGTTTAATAAGTTAATATATGGATTTGGTTATAATCAATGAATTAAATGTGTTTTTCATAATTATTATTGTTCTCTTTTAATATTTGATGGTTCTTGGAAAAGTGTTTTTATTTCCTTTCACTTTGTATAATGACTTAAAAATCTTTTCCATTTAGAATATATTATGTTTATTTATATTTTCTTTGACAAGACATTTTGGTATTCATAAAAGGAATGAGCCATGAATTGATAAGTGAAGAGAAAAATAGTCTATGTACTTGCCTACTATATTCCTGCGTAGTCATCGTAGGACATATATTTCCATTGAGACCAACATTCCTCTAATGCATTTATAATTTTAATGTCATGAATAAAAAACTTTACATGTAGCCTCTCAATAAATGTTTTATGAAATTATTTGTAATCTAGTATGCTTATTTCAAAGAAAATCAAGCACAGTATATGCATAATCATTGAGTCTTATCACACTAATACTTCATATAAAACCACCCAAGATAATCAATACCTACTCAAACTTTGATAATTTTTCAGACTATTATAGATTTCCTTCTCACTGAACAATTATAAATCTAACTGCTGAATTAACCCTTCACCACTAAACCAATCCTTGCAGAAAAGAAATCACTCAGATGAAATGAATTAAAATATCTATATTACTTTTGCAAGAAGTTAAATCCTCTCAAAATATCTACTCTATGATTTCATAAATAAATTCGCACTTCAAATAAATTGTAATTTCATTAAATCATAAATCAACAATCACACCTCCATCTAGATCTAGCTCAGCAATAAAAAGTAGAGAAATTAATCTATGATATCATTCAGTGAAATCGTTGCGATGTAACAACAATACTTCATTAAGTGACAAGGACTAACTGAACCATTCACGAAATATTACACTTTCAAGATAAAAAATTGTTACAATAGCAATTGCAATCTATTCAACAACATCAATCCAAAAATAATTACTTCTTCAACAAAATTAATCATATAGACTGCAGGCAAAGGTTAAGTTGTTGATTTATCATGTGAAATGCATAGGAAGAGAAAATCAACAATCAATTGAGGTGATCTCTGTGTGGAGGTGGGCCCTTTCCTCCAAACAAAGTTTCCTATAAAAAAAATAAAAAGAGTTAATCACTAACAAAAAATCAGTTGAACATTGCCACTTCTTATTAAGAGATTAAATTGTCAGATACAATGCTAATTCTCGAGTGCTCAATGGAAAAACAAGGACTAGATCCCTAGCATAAACACTATGTACATATTTTAAACCATGCCCTGTCCTTAGAATAGAATGAAACTACCAGTAGTTCAAACAGTCTTGAGAATATTTTGATTCTCAAGTTGTTCATAACTTCTTAAAACAAAGACTATTAATATTACAATAACAAAAATTAGAAACTTAGAAATCAGTGCTCCAATTGTTATCCAATGATGTGGCAAGATGCACGATTCCCTAGATAAGTTGTGTTAATTCAAGTCTCCAGAAGATCGCCATCTGCCACATGGATATGTTAGATCCCCGAGGAGTGTCAATCGGTGGTTCCATAGTCTTCTTCGGGCATGTTTCAGCATGGTGTTTTAGCACCAACATATCTGCATTCATTCTTATTAATTCATAAGTAATTACCTAAATTAGGAAACATCATCCTAGTTTACAAGTAAATTATGAGTTAACATAACACAATGTATAATGAATTGTACCTACTCCTCCAGGGAACATGATTGATTTTCTCATAGGAAATGTAAATAATACGGTCCAGGGATTAATTAATACAAGAAAATGAGATGAAAATGCCAAAATGGCATAGAAATGATAAGGAAAAAGGGACAATTTTAGCACCCAACATCTCCCCCCCAACTAACTTGTCCCCATGAAACTTCACTCACTCATTATTAGAGTCTGAGTTGGGGCATGAACTTTTCCAATGTGAATTACAAATATTGTAGGATGATGCAACAATATCTTCTAAATTCTTGTATCCCCTAGAATAAATCACTTCGTCCAAACATTCCCTTTCATCCTTCTTAGTCAATCTGTACTTATGTTGATACTTCTCTATTGGCAGCCAAATAAGAGGTAAATGAAATTTCAGTCCCAACCACTGTGGACCACAAGTCTGAATGAACTCAATATAGCTATGAACCTAAGAAATGGAATACGTAAAATTATCATGACCGTAGGGATATTTGGTCCTCAAGGCCAGAGAGGATGCTTCTCATCTAAATCTTATACCTTCCATTGCAAACAATTTCTGATCATTAATTGTTTTAACACAAGAATCTATTACAAACCTTTGAAGGTCTGTCACTTTTCTAGTCCTATAGGATGAAGAGAGTAGATGTCTATGTATATTAAAAATAATAACAGGAGTGTGGGGTTCACCCCTAATCCATAATGTTGCTTCTCCTTAATTCTTCTGGATTGTGTGGAAGGCATTCCATCTTTTTTCATGATTGTTCAAAAAAGAAGTGAAGGCTCTCAATTGCACATTTCCTACATAAGGAACATGATTAAATTTTATATCCAACAAGAAGGCATGTTCATGCAAATAAAGCTCACACAATAAATGTTGATCTGAGAAATCACTTTGGGAGAAAGTTTCTAAAAACTCAGAGGCACTAATCATTTTATAAGGCCTTCCTTCCTTAATAAATTTAAGCTTAAAAAGAGTTAATTTTTCATGAAGGAAGACCAAGTATGAGGTACAAGGGATTCTACAACTCAAAAACTCTTCTTCTAAACATTTGATTTTTATCCTATTGCATAATCTAGCACTTAGCTTGCAACTTATTCAACTCTCCCAATTCCTTCTTCATTTCTTCCCATTTAAATTTCTGAGACGTCAAAAATTTAATGTATTTCTCCCTGAGGTCTTGTATTTCCTTTATGTGGGCTGGCATAGGAATCATTCCTTCTCCAAACATGTAAACCTATTGCTTCCATTTATCAAACTCTACCAACAAAAAGATAGTATTATCTTATGTGTCCTGATGGTCAACTTCCTGTTCATCCTCATCACTGATTTCCAGAGGAATTTGAGCTTATGTCACTGGTTCTTGTGTAATAGTGACTTTATATGGTTGTGTTAATTCCTCTTCCTCAACCACTGGTTCTTGTGTGACAGTGGCTTCTTTCATGGCCTCATCAGATTGTTGATTTAAATTAGGTACCACTAGTTCTTGTGTAGTAGTGGTACTCTTGGGATGGGATGGTTCAATAGCCTTAGTCATCACTGGTTCTTGTGTTATAGTGATAGCTTCTTGTATATCCTTATTAGACTGTGTATTTAAATTAGGTACCATTGGTTCTTGTATTACAATGGCATTCTCAGGTGTTTCATCACTCTATTTGTTTTTCTTCCTTAACCACTGGTTCTTGTGTGGCAGTGGATTTCTTTCTCTGTGATACCTCAGACAACTCTTACTTTCTTTTGATTAGTCCCAAAGATGAGGACTCAATAAGGGTCACCTCATACCCAACTAGTATATAAATATCCCCAAATCGGGACACAAATATTCCTTAAATGTTTCATGTGTTTCAGCCTCCTCTAATGGCATAGTTTGTCCTCCTAAAAGATGGGTTGCTTGCACTAATAAATCCAGATAATGAGGAAGAGGCCTTTGGGATCCCTTTTCTTCTTTTATAATTTCCAATTCCCCCATAAGCCTCTGAAATTCTCTTTTCAGTTGATCACTCTCAAATAATAGGGCATGAATCTAAATTTTACCTCTTTCAACAATAGGTTCTTCTGTTTCATAAGCTCTTTGATTTGGTCTCAGGTTGTCAACTGGTTCTTGTGTTACAAAGACAACTTCCTGTTGTTTTTCATCACCCATTGTTTCTTGTGTAACAGTGGGTGAAAGAGGACGCAACACAAGAATCTCAATTTATGTTATTTTTAGATTAGTTTCTTCCACTATGACAACAACCATGGTTCTTCTCCTTGTACTTGGGAAAGTTGATGGAAACACTAGCAATCGTCTCTTCCTTCTTAATAGATTTGGCTCTTTTTGGGGAGGTTTCTCTGAGACAATTTCAACTTCATAATTGTGGGAAACATTGGAATAATCATCATGCAAAGGAAATGATTCTTCCTGCAACTCAATTACATTCTCGCTTGGAATCATTGTTTCAACCTCCCGAATCTGTTATGGTGGATTTTATTCCCTTTCATGTGACATTGACCTCTACACACTTAATTCCTTCATTGTATATCTAGAAGGCATCGATGTATCTAATCCTTCCCTCATTTCTTCCATGGATTCTTCCACACTGAATTGTTTTTCTGTATCCCCTCCTTCATTTTGTGTTGGTTCAATATCCTCTATCAACTGCTCACTTTCCTCTGCTATAATGGTAGGTGATTGTTCATGGTTTTTTTGAAGATATTCCTCCATCTGCACTACAATATATTATATATGTACATATTATGCAACCAAAACTCTAGGGCTATCCATCATTTATACATCACCACTGCCCTATCCTAGTTATCCAACAATATTATCTTGTCCCAACTCTTCATTAATTCCTTCTCTTTCCTCTCTTTCCCTATCTAAAATACTCTTGTCACTACTTCCTGCCTCCTCTTCTGATTCATTGCCATGATTTTCATCAACTTATACTACTCCCTCGAAATGAATTGAGCTTGTGTCTAGTTTTGTAGTTCCAAGGCTCTCAACACTATTAATGTTATCAGACAATGGTGTGTGACAGAACCTTGGGGAAAACTACATTGTCTTACATAATGTTCCATACTATGCAAAGATTCTAATAGATAATAAGACATATTTATCAATGAGTCGTGACGAAGGTGTGACAACTAAACAAAATCATATGTGTAAACAACCTTGTACCTACCTTCACATGTAATATATTTCTTCAAGAAAACAACAACCTAGTCCCAAGGTTGAGGTAAAGACTCTATTTTTGTGCCACGTCCTCTAGGCTGCACTTTCTCTCCTTCCTCCAAGAAATTGTTCTTTTCATTAGGAATGGATTTCCTTCATACAAACCATTTTCTGTCAGTCTTGGTAAGCCCCGTAACAGAGGATATAACAACCTTTTTTACACTAATCTCCAAACCTCTAACATGTGAATGGGTTCCTATTAAATTATGGGTGAATTCTAGGGAAATATCTTTTTCAAACTCGTCCAACCTCTCGAAATATGGTACCCACCCTGCGTCTTCAAATATTGTCTAGACTTCTTGGAAATGACGTAGATCATCAAGGGTTATTGGTTCATGATGCACTGCAAATCCTCCCATGTTGAACGTTCTTCTATGTAATTAGTTGTTACAGTATTGCAAAGGAGTTTCAGGTTCAAAATTCCTAACATAGACCCAAGAGCTTCAACATGCATGAGCGTGCAGGAACATGGGAAGGATATTTTTTGGTATTTTTGGAAAGGCGGTGGTGATTCAAATTTCGTGGGAAAAATCAACCTAGAAACCATGTTGATTGAATGTTTATGGAAACGGTCGGTTAATTAAAAAA
>JZKD02S1760769.1:0-27510 GCA_000966675.3 Picea glauca | reverse complement strand
GTTGTCATTGATGCCAATGGTTTGTCATTGATACCAATGGTTTGATTATTTGGGAGATTGTTGGATCATATGTAAATGGTTTGGTTTGATTGATGTCAAGTAATTGATGGATCATACCCTTGATGAGAATGCTATATGTCCAAGTGGAAACCAATTGATAAAGATGGATCATGCCCTTGATGAGAATGCTATATGTCCAAGTGGAAACCAATTGAAAAACATGGATCATGCCCTTGATGAGAATGATATATGTCCAAGTGGAAACCAATTGATAAATATGGATCATTGATATGATGCATTGATGAAGATGGATCAATGAGTTGTCATTGATACATGATGTAGTGGTGAATTGATGCAAAGTGAATCATTATTGTCTTATCATGGTTGATAAGGTGCACAAATGGATGAACTCCAAAGTGGTCCCCTTATGGTGAAATCCCTCACGAGAAGACGCTTTATAGAATGAGTTATCCTAGGAGAACGGTTGGAGGACCCATGCTTGTAGGTGGAATAATGAGATGAAGATCATTGAAGTTGTTGATGAAACTATCCTAGATGGATAGTGCTTGTCATGTCATTTCTGGTGGTATGTGTAATGTCACATAACTCCTCACGGTTTGAGAGTTATGGAATTATGAAGTTGGAGGTCCCCCATATGAAGGCTTGAAACCCCCAAGGTCAAAGAAGTAAAAGTGCTTGAAAAAAAGAAATCATTATTTAAATGATAAAGTAAAGTGACAAAATCAAGGTGGATTATTTAAATGATAAAATGGGGTGACAAAATTAATAAGGAATATTTAAATGATAAAGTATTGGAGAACTTTCTATTCATGGAAAGTAGTTAACCATAAAATAAGGAAAATAGGTTAAGTGACCTAGAAATGGGTTAAGTAACCTAAAAATGGGTTAAGTGACCTAGAAGATGAAAGTATAAATAAGAAGCTAGGATCTCTTGTATAATGCACATTTTTGGTGAAAATCCTTTTGTGGATCGATGGAGAGCTTCTTGTGAATATCTTGTGGAGTATTGATGGAGAGCTTCTTAGAGAATCCTATTGGTGTGGATCTCTTGAGCATGATTGAATATCTATTCTAAGAAAGAGAGCGAGATGAGTATCTCATGGACACATCAAAGTTTCGGCAATGTCGGAGATCTTGACGACAAAAGTCTCGGATTCATAGAAAACCCTATTTTCTGATGTCCACACGGGTTGTCTATGTATGGGGTGCGTGTACACATGGGCTGGCTATGTACAGGGAACGTGGAGTGGATAAAATCATGTAGATTTGTATTTGAGTTGGTGCCAAGCTCTTGGATGATGAGGCAGGTTCCATATCTGCATTCTATGGCCTCAGATCTATCACTGAGACACTGGTATGGTTACATTATTGTCTTGATGGATACTATTGTTTGTTGTGTTGTGAATGCTTAGGGAATTCTTGGTATGGATTCTATGATGTGGTTCAGTTTGGTTGATTTGGTTGATGGAGTGAGCAACACTCTTGTGATTCAGTAGTGACATGATTGCTATGGTATACTAGTTATTTATACATGATTGAGATAGCATTCACATTGATTTGTTGTGGAGCATAAGCAATCTATTGGAGAGCTTGGATGTGTTGTGACTGGCTGTAGGTCAGTTTGGACAGTGGAAGACAGAAGAGAATGTGATTGCAGGTTGCAGAGGATCTGAGCAAGTGAAGAAAAGAAAAACCCTAGTTGCTTAGAACTACATGCCTGCTGCATTATACACTAGCCGCATTCACACGCGGGCTATAGTGAGCCAGGACGCGTTCACACGTGGGATGCACTACTGACAGGTCACGTACTTGTTGACAAATTGATATCTGTTGAGGATTGTTGCCTTATCTCAGTTGGTGCTGAGGGTGTAAGCTGAGTCTTGCATTATAGAGTTGGTGCTCTTGTAGAGTTGTACTCTATTCAGTTGTTGCTGATAAACTCCAAGGATTGTAGTCTATAATAAAAAGAAAATTGTACATACATCTTGTATTCTTTGTGTTCATTGTGGTGATGACTTGTTGATGATATATTGCTGATATATGTTGCTAATATGTGCTGACATATCAATTCACCTTTGCATCAATTCACCATTGCATCATGTATCAATGACAACTAATTGATCCATATTCATCAATCCATCATATCAATGATCCATCTTTATCAATTGGTTTCCACTTGGACATATATCATTCTCATCAAGGGCATGATCCATCTTTATCAATTGGTTTCCACTTGGACATATAGCATTCTCATCAAGGGCATGATCCATCTTTATCAATTGGTTTCCACTTGGACATATAGTATTCTCATCAAGGGAATGATCCATCAATTACTTGACATCAATCAACCCAAACCATTTACATATGATCCAACAATCTCGCAAATAATCAAACCATTGGTATCAATGACAAACCATTGGCATCAATGACAACATGATCCAACAGTAATTACCCAACATAGGAAACATCATCCTAGTTTAAAAGTAAACTATGAATTAAGTTTTAACATAACACAATGAATAATGAATTGAACCTTCTCCAAGATTGATGTTCTCATAGGAAATGTAAACAATAGGGATGAATTAATACAAGAGAATGAGATGAAAATTGTATGGAAATGATAAGGAAAAAGGGGCAATTTTAGCACCCAACAATGTATCACTTGAGTACATTAACAAAGTTATGTGGGACATGAATCCTGAAAATGCTCTAAGCCTTGATGGCTTCTCAACTAAATTCTATAAACAAGCCTAGAACATTGTGGATCTGGTCAATTTCATAGAGGGAAAGAATAAGGAAAGATAAGAGAAACTCCTAAGTCCTTTGATATATATTTTTAGTGCTTGGCATATATACTTAGTCTCCAAAATGTCCTATTGACTACATTGTGTAGGTGAGAACATAAGTGCTCTGTTTTGTACCATATTTTCTTGGAATACTCCCAATATCTAACATGGAATGTCTATGGATCCCGTAAACCATTCCATAACTAGAATTGATTTCCCATAGATATTGATTTCTCTAACTCCTTCTAAACCTATTGCCCTGAAAATGGAGACCACTTTGATCTCTAGAGTCTACAAAGTTGTTGGTTCAACTCCCTCAAATTTGATTTGATGGGAATCTGAGATGTAATGTATACTTCCCTCTCTACATTTACTAGGGTATTTTTTGGCTACTCCATCAAAAAACCCATAAGGACTTGATGTTTCTTTTGTTGGGTCTGCAACTGATCTCTTCTTTTTCACCTTTTTTGGCTTCTCAAAATTTAAATAAGCTCCTTTCAGTTTGCAAAAAGTCTTGAATAGAGATACGTCTTTTGTTTAATTAGATATATAGATATAGATAGTTGATCAAATTTTAGTTTTCAATCCAAGGAGAGGAGAGTCTCAAAGGAAGCATAAACACAACACACACAAAGAGACCTACCTAGTCTATATGACCTCTTCTTAGAATCAAAACTGAAATTTGATGAAGGATATTATGGAAATTACATGTATATCATGGATCACAGTTATGGAAATTTATTACCATGTATAATTTCGTGAAAGATTCGCCAAGACTTTTAAAATGTTTTACAATTATATGAAAATTCGTCACAATTTCACAAGATTTTATAATCCATGAAAGATTCACCCAAATTTTACAAAATTATATATTTTGATAAAATAACCTTCACACTTTCCCATGTGTCATGAAGATTCACCCATTTGTTATATATATAAATTTAGGGGGACTTCTTAAAATTTTCCTGGTTTAAAACAGTTTACAATGTACTTCCTCCATAAAGTTTGTGAGATACGATACGAAGAATGAGTGAAATTAAACTTGAGCTCGAGATCTTCTTTTAACTTTCACTTAAAACATCATTAGCATAAATATTATTAAAAGTGCCAGGAGATATTGTAATCATTTCAAGCAACACCACTCAAATAGATGTTAAAAAAAGGTAAGAAGCAAATTCTAAAAATCCAAATATATCTCAAAATAAGGAGAAAATACATAATCAGCTACAAGAAGGTTTAAGATATTGATACATGTCAGATACAATTCGACGAGCCAATGAAATTGAACTTGAACTTGATATTTTCATTTCATTAACATAATAATTATTAAAAGTGTCGAGAGATCTTCTAACTATTTCAAGTAGCACCACTCCATAGCGGTAAAAAAAAATCAACGAGCAAATACATAACCTCTCAATGGATCCCGGAATAAGGAGAAAATATTGTCACAAGTAGGATAATAATAGCCAAATATTTACGGGTTTTAATTATCAATTAGGATTTTGTCTTAATATCTTGACATCACATCAGATGGGGACACGCACATGTACATGTGTTGTTAGATAAGTATAGTTTTTGATATTAGATTAAATCTAGGGAGTTTGAATGTATTTAGAACTCAGATTATGTGTATCCTTTATCTTGTTTGTTGTATAAGAAAACAGAGGATGAATACAAGTTTTGAAAAATATATAGTTTGCTAAAGGATCTACAAATTATTCTATTTTTTTTGTGTAATGTTTTTGTTGCTTTAGATTCTTGCTTTAAGTTTCATGGTATCAGAGTAGCTTGGATAGCCTTTCTCGAAGAGTTTTTAAGATTCTTGAAGACGTGAAGTTTATAAGATGTAGAAAAAATAATTAGAAAGTTTAGACAGAGACATGGACACATTTGTTGTAGGAGATCCTCAGAGGACATTAGAAAAATTTGTTTGCATTCGATTTAATCTCTGGAAATTCAGGATGAATATGTTGTTGTTGAATAAGGATTTTCTCAATATAGTAGAAGGAACTGAGATTAAGCCTTCTCATGATGAAAATTTTGCTTGGTAAGTGGGAGGAAAAGGAAGGTAAAGCTCATTACTGCATACTTTTAAGTTTAAGTGATAATGTTTTGTTGCATGTAAGTGAGGAAAGAACAACAAAAGATGCATGGGATCTATTAGTGAAATTATATGAATCAAATGATGTTAGTACAATATTATATCTTCGAAGAAATTTTTTTCAATTAAAAATGCAGAAAGCACAGAAGATATCAGACTTTACAAATCGGTTTAAGTCTCTCAAAAAACATTGGCATGATGTGGGTCAGTGATTGCAATAGAAGATGTTTTTATGACACTCCTTGGGAGTTTTCTAGAATCTTATTCTGGATTGGTAGTAACATTGAGCACTCAAGCTAACCTTGTTTTTCCTATAGTCATAACAACACTACTTCAAGAAGAAATTAGAAGGATGCAAGATTGAATGATGAGAATCCTACAATGTTGCTTTCAGCAGGAAATAAGGGAAAAGAAAAGAAGAAAAGTAAAGGCAATTTTCATCTCTCCCACTCCAATGTCTCAAAGAATGATAAATACATAAAAGAGGAGAAAAGGAAGGGAAATTATTTTTACTATGGGGCTTTTGGACATTTTAAGAAACAATGCAGAAAATGGTTAGCATGGGTAGAAGAGGTAAAGAAGAGGAAGGCAGCTAAAGCTAATATGACTTCAATAAATGATAAAGAACAATTGTTTTCCATCACCACGTCCCCAAATTCTAATGTTTCAAGTGATGGTATTTAGATTCAGGAGCAACTCAACAAATGACACCTAAGAAAGGTTGGTTTACATCAATAATACCCAAAGTAAGGAATGTCAATCTTGGAGATGATAGCAAGTGTGAGATGATGGGAATTGGAAATATCTCATTGAGGATGTTGAATGCTGAACATAAGCAAATCCAAGATGTATGGTATGTCCCTTCTCTATAAAAAAGTATTTTATTAGTGAGTAAGATTATTGATGCCAAAATAATTGCACTATTTGAAAACAAACCATGTGTCCTAAAGGATGCAGAATGAGTGACAGTTGCTAATGGAATTAGAGATGGAAATATGTACAAGTTTTGTACAATAATACCTGAAGAGGTGTTGAAAACAATAGATAATGAAAAATCAGATTCGGTACTTTGGCATCATAGATTTGGACATGAAAATATACATTCACTTGAAGTATTAAAAAAAGAACAACTTGTGGAAGGTCTGTATTTAAAATTTCTAGTCGAGTTGAGTGTGTGTGAAGGATGTTGTTTAGGAAAGAAGCATAGATTCTCCTTCTCAAAGAAAGGAGAAACAAGAGCTAAGGAGAAAATGGAGCTCATACATTCAGATATTTGTTGTCCAATGAAAACATTGACATGGAAATGGGAAAGGTAGTTTATTACCTTTATCGATGATTTCTCTAGAATGACCTTTGTTTATTTTCTCAAAAATAAATCACAAGCATTAGAAATTTTTAATACTTTTAAAGAATTTGGTGAGAAACAATCAGGAAAACCTTTGAAATGATTTAGATTTGGTAATGGAGGTGAATATACCTCAAATTATTTAAAAAATTTATGTTCAAAGGAAGGTACAAAACTTGAGTACATTGTCCCCTATTCACCGCAATAGAATGGTGTGGTAGAAAGAAGGAACATGACTCTTGTTGAAAGTGCTAGATGTGTGCTTACGAGTAGCAACTTATCTAATGTCTTTTGGGATGAAGCAGTTTTTGTTGCAACATATATTTAAAATAGGATGCCAAATAATGCATTTCATAAGAAGACACTCTATGAGGCATGGCATGTAAGCAAGCCAAGTTGTTGAAGAAAAGATATGAAATGATCTTACTCAAGCATTTGCAGATTCTACTTGGCTAAAGAAAAATCGACGAGAACATCACCTTATGTTTATAGCCAACAAAAATAACATCCTAACTCACAAGTATTAATTACAAGTGCTTAGGCTAGTCATTTGTCAACAAAAAGCTTGCTGGAAATTCACTTTTTATATAATTTTTTGAACATATCAGTTGTTGAAATAAATGTAAAAATAGAAGAAAAGTCACCAAGATGATAATCAAGACAAATGAGAAATAAAGAAATCCTTTATTCATTCAAATTCACCAAAGAGTCACTTTATTTACAAAATCTCATGTAGAAATTTTTGACCAAAGTCAAACTTAGACATCCCTGATGGAACATACAAAAGGACCTTTGACAGAAAACCAAAACTAGACTCTAAAAGATGGATCAGCTTGCCATAGATTGTTGCCCACTCAACTCTTCACAATAGCCTTTGTCAGTCATGAAAACTAATTCACAAATAGACAAGTCTACACAGACTATCAAAGATAGATCAACACCTCTGAAAAACACGTGTCTGAATAATCTGATTCAACCCTGAATATTGTTGTCTACAATAAGACCTTGCTATCATAAATGAGAATTAGGCTTGTGATGAATAAATGAATGAATGAAAACTGAACTATCACAACATAAACTCAAAGAGAAAACCTTAGTATGCTTCAACTTCTATCCTCCCTTGTTCCTCCCTTTCCTTTTTCTTTTAACAAATTAGAATTGGTTGAAGTAGTTGAACCAACTCATTAGTTAAGTTAATTAAAAGAATCAACTAACTTTAGTTAGGGGGAAGAGTAATAATTATAATAAGGGTCATAAATAAATAATAACTAGTAGGTGGGACCTCTTGTGACTCCCTTTAGTTCATAACAATCATAACATAACCATTAGTTAAGAAAAACACACCTCCTTGTGTCTCCCATCAACATATTCACTTTTGGTAATTTTAGCTCATGCAATTTGAAATTATTTCAAAAATAATACTCATATATCCAAAGTAAAACATGTTGTCCAAAGATCCCTAAAGTCAAATGTCATAAAACAATAGATAAAATAAAAAACTCAAAAGCCATATTTCCCAGTCTGTGATGCAACCCTTCCTTGATTGTTGCTGTCACCTCTTGATTTTCTTGAATTTTCTTTTGGTTGTGGAGAGCCTTTAGGCCTAATCTTGTTGATCGCATGGGAAAAATCGCCCCTCAAATGCATCTGGAAAGACACGGATTTATCAGAGCCATTGGAGGGTGAGGAAGGGGCAGCAACGGCTTTTCCTTTATCAAGGGCATGGTGGGCCTCAGTTTTTAATCTCTTGCTAGCATGGGAGGATTGCACTGGGGATTGGGCAGGGGAAACTTGGACAATGGGGATAATAGGTGAAGGAACGAGCAAGGAAAATTTGGGCCAGCCACGATATTGGGAGACTGACGGGTGGACAATCTCCTGCCATCCATCATTTTCAAGGACCTCGGGTTGTAATGAGACATGAGGAGGTACAGGGATACCGAGGGTCTGCGGGGCTTGGAAAGGAGGCCTTTCAGGCCTAGGTTTGACTATTCCCTGCCCAATCCAATTGAATAATCCAACATGAACAAATTGTCCAAGCTCTTGTGAATCAACGTCAAAATGTATGGAGAACCTGGGCCTTCTTAGGCCTCGGTTCCAGTTACCTCTACCTCTGTTTCCCCGACCATGGCTACCTCGACTGAAAAAACTCATTCCTGCATGCATGATTGATTAGAAAATAGTATTTTAAATAACCATACATGAAAACTCTTAAAAATATGAAATGTATTTTTCTCAGTGATGTATCAAACTCATGCAATCCAATCCATACAGATTGTTATATTGTTTATCAATGAGCAGGGGGTGAAAAGGGTTCTGGGATATGCGAGGGGTTTGTATTCAGAGAAACATGATACCATGAGGGGGACAAGAACATGGTTACTGCTCAATGAAAACAATCAACTGTAAAGAAAACCAATAAAACATCACTGTATCCACACAAGACACTGCCACTTCCAACAGTTTTAACACCAAAATTCTCTTGACTGTAATCAATCTCAGAACATGGAGTGAAAAAAATGAATATGGGAAGGTGATGGGATTTGTAATTAGCGGAAAATGAAATAATGGAACGTAAGAAGAACGATTATTGTTCATGAAATTAATTAAGTGATCCATAAAACATTATATGAAGAAGAGATGCACCAGCCAACAATCATTGTGACGAAATAATGATTACTGTGTATTTAACTAGTTCATTGTTCATAATCACATATCCAATATAGTGTCATCACAAGACAGTATGCATTCCACACAATTTGTAAAGAGCATTTTGTTCCTTTCTTTGCATCTTATAACAATTTCCAAACAGTAACCATTCCACTATGTTAACCATCAAAATCAACCACTGTCCATACATTTCTTCAATCAACAAATATACTCAAATTCATGTTTCCAAAATTAACAATGAAGTCACAGTATCATTGCAGTCGGGTCTGTCATTTTAAATGCAATGATATTCGTTAAATATATATAGGCAGTAACCAAATAATCAAGATCAAATTGCCAAAACCCAAATTGACAATTAAACAGACAACATCTACCATTCCAACACAATCTATGTGCCTAATAGTTCAATCATGCAAGTGTAACTCTATCAATGTGCAAGCCCAATTTAATGTGACTCTAAAAATCTAGGCCAACCATCCCACACGATGAGGTATCAACAACAAGCCTTTCTCAACAAATGATCGGGCTGCAACAAAACATGCTTAAAACCGTATGGGTATCCCTGAGTGTGAAAACCAAGACATCTATGTTACAGACAGTGCGCAACCAACAAAACACCCCGATGCAACATTTCCACTTAACAAAAGAAAACACATAGTCATGACAATAACTCAACCCATTGTGTTGAGCCATCGATTTAATACAATATTGCTTTGATTTAGTCACACTGTAATCGACTATGTTGTGCACATTTGGATCATAAAATCAGACATTCATAAGAATGTAGGGATGTCGTTCATACGGTATTCCTAGTTGCAATAACCAATCAGCCCCAAAAGAAACTAATAGTTATCATTATAGAAACACCATACACACAACGTGGTATGCGTGAGCAACATCAAGCATTTTTAACCAATGCCAGCTGATCATCCAAACAATCATTAGTACCAAAATACCAATGACTGTGTATCAACCAATGAACTCACCTCTGTCGTGAAAACCAATCAACCTTAACAAGATGTGGTAACCACGCACACCCACACATCAATTTGGATCAGGGCATCGACCTTCTCAATTAACAATACTGAGTTATCAAACATAAGGGGAGCAACTGTGTAATTTGAGTTATGTAAATAACAATGCAAGGTTTACCATTGTTATAACAGAGGCGGTAACTAAATGCCAAATCAACATGACTGTCATATGGTTGACTGGGTGAGTCTGTCATCAAATTAATCGACAATAAATTCAATCCACAATAACCCACAGTAAACTTGATAGACCCGACAGTCTTCCCTACACAACTTCAGATTGGAGGCTAAAGGTTTGTTCTATAGCGGACATAGGGAGAACAAAGCCAACTCTTTGTAGTGGTGAAAACTTTGAGGCTAATGGTGTACACACAGATAGAGCCATGATTCATTCATGGACAGGTAACAATCCATGGCAGGGGGTCATAACAAAAAAGTGAGGCTCCCATTTAGCCTGGAAATGTTATTTAATGCACGTAGTGTATAACCCTCGTGCTCTTCGTTCAAATTACCACAGTACTGAGGTGAATACAAGGTCGAGAAAGAATAGAACAACCACTTTGTAACCCTTAGTGGTGGAATCAACCAATGCCCAAGTGAACGAAACATAGTGAGGCAGAAAGCCTCCAACCACTAAACCCATAAAATCCAGAGACTTGGCATAGCTACGAACGCGTGAGGACAGCCAGCCGACCCAAAACCAACAAAACCCTCCCTCTAAAACTAGCAAGGATAACAGAGAGCTAGCACCCAGGGTGACCAACAACTTCTATGGATAATGTTATTTTAGAAAAACCATCAATGCTTCATTCCAAGAGCACATTTTTACACAGTTGTGATACTTAGGAAAACACAAACCAATACACCTGAACCATTAATCATTTCATAACTAGAGAAGAGTCATGAATGGCCAAAAGAGACATACTTGTAATCGAATTCCTTTAAAACACGAGCTGGTCGAGCGGTTCCTCTCTGCTAAGAAATCAAATCATAACCACAACAACAAGATCGAACAATATCCCGACTAGGGTGGCGGCTAACAGGAGGAGTAAAGGTGACATGCAGTAAATGCACGTCGCCTCCACCCACATTTCATTAGTTCAATAGTACATTCCAACAAATTCTTCATTAACACCATTAATCAAACCATGTATCGAAAACATCACAACATCAAAATCCAGTAGCGCGACCACCGTATTCCATTACACATCAAATAACTCAAACAAAATCGCATAACCATTAATCTCCATTACCTTGTCAAATAAGCCACCAACATCCCATTTATCCAAAGATACCATATGTATATCGACCACATAACTCAATTAAATTGCATGTCCATTAAATTGCTAGCTATGACTTACCATAACCATTAAGTCTTTCATGCATATAATATAGTATATCAAATAGTTTAAATTCTTCACCTTTGCACCTGTTGCATTGTTCCCTATTTATTTCCAGTTGTTGGTATGTGGTATAATAAAATTGCAAAGTTAGATCCCTTTTTACTTTGCATTTGTTATAGTAATTCTTCCTTTCTTCAAACTGCCTTTTATGTGATTTCACTGACATGTTTGTTGTGCAGGTGTGATAAGAACAAGTGGCAATGATATCAATGAATAGCATAGGCCATAATAACATAAGGAACCAACATTTCATAAGCTCAAACCATAGCCAATAACAAAAGATCCCATCAACCATGTAAGCCATGTCGTACATCACCACAACATAAAAAATGAACAGATTTGATCTTCAATAGTTCAAGGGGGTCCTGCGTACTAGTATTATTTAGCTTTTATAATAATAGGCTTTAGCAACACTTTGCGGGAAAAAATCCCTTGACAATTTTAATTGTCAACAAAATGGCGACTCGATGGGAAAATTTGTTTCCAACAAATTTAGAACTCAAAACTCATGGTTTGGCAGACCAAGAATAGTAATTTTAGAAGACGTAACCAGAATAATTATGCAACAGGGGGAAGTGAGCAGATTTAATGGAAAGATGACCAGGAATTTGGGAATAATTCATGAAAAGTGTTAAGTATGAGGGGTTTTTACCACTTTATGCATAATCATTCAACTGGAATATGCTCTTAACTTTCAAGGAGGAAAACTTATAGACTTGCTTTTAAGATATCAATGGATGAAGAAATGGCAAGAAGAAGCAGGAAATAACCAATTCCTTATAAGACAATAGTGGAAATATGTAACAATTTCAAGGGTCCTTTAGAGGAGACATCATAACAACTTTGCAAGCTTGATTTTTATTAACTTACAACGTTTCACAAGAGTATCATTGTGACAGAATTAATCCAACATCCTCTTTGACCAAATTAACCAAAGATAATAGGAAAAAAAATCATGACGAAAGTAAGGTCGCGGAAACTAAAAAAGAAGCAATAAAGACATAATTGAACACAGCAAGGAAAGAAAAATTAACTTAGAAGGAAGAAATCAAAGTACTGTAAGAATAGAAAAGAAGCACAAAAATTGAAGAAGAGATAGGCTACTAGTATATAGAAAATCAATCAGCATTAGAACTTTTCATGCTGGCCCTTCGCAATACCTCAAGCGAGGACTGTTGGTGATGTAGGAGAACAATTGCCTCTGTAATTCCCCTAAAATGTATGAATTAGTGTCCAAGACAAAAGTAATTTGGAAAGGACCCAACACTTCAAATTCTGATGTAATTATGAGCCCTTTGACGCACATGATTAAATCATCAAGATAAGCATGGAGACTGGCCAATTCATTGAAAGTTGTGTGTATATGGATTTTAAAGGCGGTATTTGCATCAAGTAATCCAGAAGGTAGGCAGTTGTAAGGCATAGTATCACAATTAGTAATAAAAGTGGTTTTGTGAACATTTTCCCCTTTTAATTTGGTTCTCTTGTAACCAAACAAACTGTCAAGTAAGAGCCTTAACTGTGACTCTACAACCCGTTGCAAAAACATTTCCATATTGAGAGGAGGAAATGGATTTCTCATAATCGCTTGCCTGAAAGTTAGAAGACTAATACAAGTTATAATATTATCATTGATCCTCTAGGTCAGTTCCCAATTTGAAACCCATTCAAGGTGGATTGAAAAACCTGTTCCATCCCTTAAGAAATCTCTCAACTCCCTTCGAGAGGGTGCTTCCAGTGCAGAGTTAACAAGTTCTTGTTTTTGCCTAGCTAGTTTCATAATATGTTGAACAAGACCATGATCAAAACCATGAATATCCTCATGAGACCAAGAAAAAACCCTTTTAGATTCACCGAGTAGCCCAGTGGACCCCATCTCTTCTTTATCAAAACATTGGACATTTATTTTAACATCTGTTGAATATTCAGGTGTCCTAATGTTCAGGAGGATGGTTTCAACCACCTTCTTTTGTAACTCCTATTCTTTCTATTTTTCTTTGTTGCCTACAACACTCAATGAAAATGAACTCTCAAGAGGATTCAATCCCCCAGGAATCTCATTATTTTCTGTGGATATAATCTCCTCGGGCTTAAGAGTTTCATTTTGAATGACAACACAAATGATCTCATCGTTAGGGATGGCCTTCCAAGATCCTTCTTTTTCAAGAATGTATGGACGATGTAGAGATTGAAAAGAACATTCAGGCCTGTGAGGCAAGATTTGTTGATTAGGAGAGGCTGCAAAGAAATGTAATTGATCAGCCATTGAATTCAACTCCTTCTTAACATGAGTGATGTTGAAATATAGAAGGTTCGCGAAAAGTGCCCAAACAGTTTGACAGTATCGTTCCATCAACTTGTCACTAGAAGAGCATGTCTTACATATCAGGTTCACAACAAGCTCAGAATTTCCGAAAACTGAAAGGTGACCAGAACCAAGATTAAGGGTGTTCTCAATGCCTAATAATAAAGCTTCAAATTCAATGGCATTGTTTGTATAAGAAAACTCCAACCTGTATGGCAGATTATGAATTTTTCCTGTAGGGGAAACCAAGATAATACTAGTCCCATTACCTTCCTTAGAGTGTGAATCATTAAAGTGCATATGCCATAAATCGTCATCTAAATCAATTATTTCCAAAGGAATATTATCCTCTTCAACAAATATGGAATACACTCCTAGGTATTCTTCGATATAGTTTACGCTAGATTGCATAACACTCTCTATGTAGGGTGAAATTCTTCCCTATCTAAGGACTATAATATTCTTACCATTCCAAGGAATGGATAAATGTGTCCCGTCGAGCGAGAGATATCCACCTATTAAGGGTTTCCAATCTCTCCCCAAGATAATTGAGTAATTTCTTACAGGTGTATCAATTACCTGAATGTTGAGGGTTGTCCTTATCTCAGGATGAGCGCATAAAACCAAGGTCACATCCTTAATCTCGCCTATGGTTGTTTGTTGCAGGCTATTATAGGAGAGCATGCTTCTGGAGTTTTCATTTGTACAATACAAGCCTATATCTTCCATAATAATATTCGACATCACATTTGGGCCTAAACCACCATCGATGAGGCAACAATGGGAAATCTTATCCATGATCTTTATAGAAATATAAAAAGGGATATTTTTTCACAGGGTATCTAAAGTTATGTACACCTACTTTATTTACAAAATAATCCTCTTCGTCTACCTCTTCGGAAAGATTGGCTAAAATGGAAGCGTTTCCTTCCATGAATTGTTTAAGATGCATCTGTTGTTCAAGGATGACAACCATGTCTAGGAGGGTTTCATCTTCTTTGATGTTGGTCAACTGATTCAAGTTATTGTATTTGGAAGAGAAAAGAGGGGGAGTGATTCTTTGAATCTCGGGAGCCTTAGGAACCTTGAGCATAGTAGCGGTTGAGGATGAGCTCGGGCTAGAAGAACTGCGAGGAGGGTCAAAGTTTCCTTTGGGAGCATATGATTTGTTCCTAGTATTAATAACCATAACATCTTCTAGCTCTGCAAAGTCTAGGACAACGATAATAGCTTCTAGTCTCTTACCAAAGATTTTATCCCTGGCACTCTTCTTTACCTCACATGTGGTTTCTTCATGGTGCTCCTCGCAAAAGTTACACCAACTCTGAGGTAGGATAGCTTTAGGATGAAAATTATTTTCAACTGGATTTCTAAAAGGGGGCACAGATGAAGACGCAACTCCAAGGGTTAGAGGGGAGACAATACCCTTCCGCTCAAATGCGATCATACGATTGTTCATATCTTGTACCATCTGTAAGAGAGAGGACATGTCTGTTTGTCTAACTGATTCTCCCTAGGGAAGACCAGTTCTTTCAAGATGTTCTTCATACTCTGAGCAAGTATGCAGAGCGAAACCGAGATTATAAATGACCTTTTCCTCAATCCTATGAAGGCAGGGAGAAGGAAATGAATTGTAGTAATGCATGAAAGTGGCTTGGTTCTGAGGGTGGATAAGTTCGGGGATTTAATTGTACAACTTGGTGAAATGCAATTTGAAAGACTTGATGGTCTTACCATCTTTATAAGTGATGTTATTGTATTCCCTTAAATTCTCGACAGGGCTTTTGGATTGCCCATAAGTGGATCGGAACCAATATATTAACTCTTCCCAAGTAGATAGGATCTTAGGAGGAAGGTCAAAGGAGTCCTTCACAACCTTTCCCTCCAAGGAATTGAGAACAAGCTCATGTAGGTGTCATTGTCGTTGGCCCCTATGTTACGACAAGCATTATAAAATGCCACTAGGTGTTCATTGGTACTGACAGTGTTATTCCCTGAAAACTTAGGTAGGTTCTCTTTAAACTTTAGAAGTGGACGAGTAGCAGGTGGTAGGTTAAGAGGAGAGGACACATGCCACAGTGTGGTTGTGGCGTCTTCTTCGGATTGAAAAAGTCCATACTTTTTTATGACTTTGGTGGGATTTGTGGTAGATTGGAAATGGATATGGTGGCTATATAAGCTACCAATCACTAATGACGATGAATATTGAAAAGATGAAGCACTTCTAGTGCCACCAAAGCCTCCACTAGATGCCATCATGTGGGTAATAGGTGAGGGAAAGAAAGATGGGTTGGATGAATCAGATAAAGTCCTCAGAGAACTTTGTTGGACAGATAACACAACGTTTCTTCTTCCTATTTCAGCAATAGGATTGATTTTAGGTGACAAGCCTCTTCTTCTTCTAGAAGCATGAGAATCTAAGGACATGAAAGAAAGGCCAAAACTGAAGAAACAAAAGGTTATTGTTGATTTCTAGGTTGTCTATGTATAGCTTCCAATTGTTCTTGAAAACTAATATCTTGTTCGATTGATGGCTAAGAACGGTTAAGCTCAGCATGGGTCCTGGCAGTGTGTAAAATAGTATGAAACAAGTTCAAAGCAATGTTGATCTGGTCTTGGAGACCGGGCTCAAGATTGGCCTGCCTTGCAACAGGAACAATCATCAAAATAAAAATAGTCAAAGAATCAATATCAAAAAAATAAATATGTATCGATGATAATCGAGTATAAAAATTAACCGGAGAGATATCAAGGATCTCCCCAGTATGGAGGGTGAGGAAGGGAAAGCAATGACTTTTCCTTTATCAAGGGCATGGTGGGCCTCAATTTTCAATATCTTACTAGCATGGGAGGATTTCACTAGCGAGTGGGTAGGGGCAACTTGGAAAATGGGGTTAATAGGCGAAGGAGCAAGCGAGGACAATTTGGGCAAGCCACGATGTTGGGAGACTGTCGGGTGGACAATCTCCTGCCATCCATAATTTCCAGGTACCTCGAGTTTTAATGAGACATGAGGAGGTACAGGAATACTGGGGGCTTACGAGGCTTGGAAAGGAGGCCTTTCAGGCCTAGGTTGGACTATTCCCTACCCAATCCAATTGAAGAATCCAACATGAAACAATTGGCCAAGCTCTTGTGAATCATCATCAAAATGTATGGAGAACCTGGGCCTTCTTGGGCCTCAGTTCCAGTTACCTCTACCTCTGTTTCCCTGGCCATGGCTACCTCGATTGAAAAAACTCATTCATGCATGCATGATTGATTAGAAAATAGTCTTTTAAATAACCATACATGACAACTCTTAAAAAAATGAAATAGATTTGTCTCAATGATGTATCAGACTCATGCAATCCAATCCATACAAATTTTTATATTGTTTATCAATGAGCAGGGGGTGAAAAGGGTTCTGGGATATGCGAGGGGTTTGTATTGAGTGAAACATGATACCATGAGGGGGACAAGAACACGGTTTTCTTCTCAATGACAACAACAATAAACTCTAAAGAAAACCAATAAAACATCACTGTATCCAAACAAGACACTTCCACTTCCAACTGTTTTAACACCGAAATTCTCTTTACTGTAATCAATCTTAGAACAGGAAGTGAAAAAAATGAATATGGGAAGGTGATGGGATTTGTAATTAGCGGAAAATCAAATAATGGAAGGGAAGAAGAACGATTATTGTTCATGAAATTAATTAAGTGATCCATAAAACATTCTGTGAAGAAGAGATGCACCACCCAACAATCATTGTGACAAAATAACGACTACTGTGTATTTAACTTTTTCATTGTTCATAATCAAATATTCAATACAGTGTCATCACAAGACAGTATGCATTCCACACAATCTGTAAAGAAGATTTGTTCATTTCTTTGTGTCTTATAGCAATTTCCAAACAGTAACCATTCCACTCTGTTAACCATCAAAATCAACCATTGCCCATACATTTCTTCAATCAACAAATATACTCAAATTCATTTTTCCAAAATTAACAATGAAGTCATAGTATCACTGCAATCGGGTCTATCATTTTAAATGCAATGATATTTGTTAAACATATATAGGCAGTAACCAAATAATCAAGATCAAATTGCCAAAACCCGAATTGACAATTAAATAGACAACAACCACCATTCCAACACAAGCTTTGCACTGAACAGTTCAATCATGCAAGTGTAACTCCATCACTGTGCAAGCCCAATTTAATGTGAATCTAAAAAGCTAGGCCACCCATCTGACATGACGAGGTATCAACAACAAGCTTGTCTCAACAAATGATCGGGCTACAACAAAACATGCTTAAAACCCTATGGGTATCCTTGAGTGTGAAACCCAAGCCATCTATGTTACACATAGTGTGCAACCAACAAAACACCTTGATGCAACATTTCCACTTAACAAAAAAAAACACACAGTCACGACAATAACTCAGCCCATCATGTTGAGCCATCGATTTAATACAATATTTCTTTGATTTAGTCACACTGTAATCGACTATGATGTGTGCACTTGGCTCATACAATCAGACATTCATAAGAATGTAGGGATGTCGTTCATACGGTCTTCCTGGTTGCAATAACCAATTGGCCCCAAAAGAAACTAGCAGTTATCATTATAGAAGCACCATACACACAACGTTGTATGCATGAGCAACATCAAGCATTTGTAACTAAAGCCAACCAATCATCCAAACAATCCTTAGTACCAAAATACTAGTGATTGTGTATGAACCAACCAACTCAACACTGTCGTGAAAACCAATCGACCTTAACAACTTGTGGTAACCACGCATACCCACACATCAATTTGGATCGGGGCAACGACCTTCTCAATTAACAATACTGAGTTATCAAACATAAGGGGAGCAATTGTGTAATTTGAGTTATGCAAATAACAATGCAACGTTTACCATTGTTATAATAGAGGTAGTAACTAAATTCCAAATCAACACGACTGTCATATGGTTGACTGGGCGAGTCTGTCATCAAATTAATCGACAATACATTCAATCCACAATAACCCACATTAATCTTGACAGGCCTGACAATCTTTCCTACACAACTTCAGATTGGAAGCTAAAGGTTTGTTCTGTAGCGGACACAAGGAGAATAGAGCCAACTCTTTGTAGTGGTGAAAAATATGAGGCCAATGGTGTACACACAGAGAGAGCCATGATTCATTCATGGACAGGTAACAATCCATGGTAGGGGGGCATAACGAAAAGGTGAGGCTCCCATTCGGCCTGGCAATGTTATTTAATGCATGTAGGGTATAACCCTCGTGCTTTTCATTCAAATTACCATTGTACTGAGGTGAAGACATCGCCGAGTAAGAACAAAACACCCACTTCGTAACCCTTAGTGGTGGAATCAACCAATGCTAAAGCCTCCAACCACTAAACCCATAAGATCCAAGGACTTGGCATAGTTGCGAACGCACGAGGACAACCAACCGACCCAAAACCAACCAAACCCTCCCTCTAAAACAAGCAAGAATAACAGAGAGCTAGCACCCAGGGTGACCAACAACTTCTATGGACAATGTTATTGTAGAAAAACCATCAATGCTTCATTCCAAGAGCACATTTTTACACAGTTGTGATACTTAGGAAAACACAAACCAATACACCTGAGCCATTAATCATTTCATAACCAGAGCAGAGTCATGAATGGCCAAAAGAGACATACTTGCAATCGAATTCCTTTAAAACACGAGCTAGCTGAGCGGTTCCTCTTTGCTAAGAAATCGGATCATAACCACAACAGCAAGATCGAACAATATCCCGACTAGGGTGGCGGCTAACAGGAGGAGTAAAGGTGACGTGCAGTAAATGCACGTCGCCTCCACCCACATTTCATTAGTTCAATAGTACATGCCAACAAATTCTTCATTAACACCATTAATCAAACCATGTATCGAAACCATCACCACATTAAAATCCAGTAGCGCGACCACCATATTCCATTTCACATCAAATAACTCAAACAAAATCTCATAACCATTAACATCCATTACCTTGTCAAATGAGCCACCAACATCCCATTTATCCAAAGATACCATATGTATATCGACCACATAACTCAATTAAATCGCTTGTCCATTAAATTGCTAACTATGACTTACCACAACCATTAAGTCTTTCATGCATATAGTATAGTATATCGGATAGTTTAAATTCTTCACCTTTGCAACTGTTTCATTGTTCCCTATTTCTTTCCAATTGTTGGCATGTGGTATAATAAAATTGCAGAGTTAGATCCCTTTTTACTTTGCATTTGTTATAGTAATTCTTCCTTTCTTCAAACTGCCTTTTATGTGATTTCACTAACATGTTTGTTGTGCAGGTGCGATAAGAACAGGTGGCAATGATATCAATGAACAACATAGGCCGTAATAACATAAGGAACCAACATTTCATAAGCTCAAACCATAGCCAATAACAAAAGATCTCATCAACCATGTAAGTCCTGTTGCACATCACCACAACATAAAAAATGAACAAATTTGATCTTCAATAGTTCAAGGGGTCCCTACCTACTAGTATTATTTAGATTTTATAATAATAGTCTTTAGCAACACTTTGTGAGCAAAACTTCGTTGACAATTTTAATCGTCAACACAAGTGTCAATGGTTTGAGAATTTTCAGTTGCCTCTAGAATATGCACACATACCAGGTGAAGAACGAAGGAATCTAGATGATAAGAGAAAAAAATGTATAATGGTTGGATAAAACTTGGATTCAAAGGGATACATGATTTATGATCCTATAACACATGAGATTATAGTAAGAAGAGACATCATTTTTTATGAAAATTCAATTCTACACAAATCAACAGAGATAGAAAATGTTAAGGAATCAACAACAAGGTTTTATGATATTGGATCCAAAGATGAATCTGATCATGAGCATTCTACTCCAGCAAGAACAATACAACATTCAACCATACAACACATAGGAAATGTACAAGGAGGGTAGTGACTTCGTAGATCAACAAGACCTATAAAGCCCACTCAAAAAGAATTAGATTCATATGCACTTCATATAGAAATTGATGAACCACTCATTGTTCAAGAAGCATTTGAAAGTACTCATGCAACATATTGGAAACAAGCAATGGATATTGAATATGAATCACTCATAAAAAATCAGACTTGGGAACTCACAAGTCTTCCACCAGGAAGAAGAGTAGTTGGGTGTAAATGGTTATTTAAAGAAAAATATAATTCAGATGGATCTATAAATCACTACAAGGCCCGTTTAGTGGCGAAAGGTTACACCCAAATTGCAGGTTTGGATTATCATGATACTTTCTCACCTGTAGTCAAGATAACATCCATTAGAGTTATCTTAGCAATTGCAGTAGCCTTAAATTTTCATGTACATCAACTAGATATAAAAAGAACGTTTTAAATGGTTTTTTTAAAGAAGAAATTTATATGGAACAACTTGAAGGTAATATAAAAGAAGGAAAAGAGCAGTTGGTTTGCAAACTACATAAGACATTGTATGGATTGAAACATTCCTCAAGAGCATGGTATGAATGGATTGATGGGTTTTTCCAAAATGAAGGATACATGAGTTTCAATGTTGATTCAAATGTCTATATCAAGTATTTTGGTGAGTGGGTGATCATATTATCCTTATATGTTGATGACACCATCATTATGAGTGATCGTATTAAAATTTTATATTTGTTTAAGACCCAATTAGCTGCAGAATTTGAAATGACCAACTATGGTGAAATTCATTATTTCTTGGGAATTCAAATCTAAAGAGATAGAGAGAAGAGGAAAATCCATCCTAATCAAGAAAGGTACATCAAGAACATTCTTAAGAAATTTGGAATGGAAAATTGTAAACCAATAAGTACTCCAATGAAAGTAGGTAAGAAACTTTCACTAGAAACATGTCCCAAAACACAACAACATGAAGATTATATGAGTAATGTTCCATATCATAATCCTATTGGGAGCCTAATGTATGTAATGGTTTCTACCAGACCAGATATTGCATACATTGTAAGCACTATGAGCCAATTTTCCAGCAATCCTAGACCACAACATTGGGTGGCAGTTAAGAGAATTTTCAGATACCTTCAAGGTATAGTAAACTATGGAATTACATTCAGTGAGAGTTCAGAAACATATTTGCAACTTACAGGTTATTGTGATGCAGATTGGGCAGGGGAAATTGATAGAAAAATATCAACAGGATTTTGTTTTATCCTTAGTGGAGGTGAAGTTTCATGGACAAGCAAGACGAAACCCACTATTTTTCTCTCCAGTGCAGAAGAAAAATATATAACAGCATGTCAAACAACGAAAGAATTGATTTGGTTAAGAAGATTACTGAAAGATGTTAATCAGTCTTAAAATGTGATAGTCAAAGTTGCATAGCCATGACAAAGCATTCGAATTATCACATGAAGGTAAAACATATAGGGATACAATATCATTTCATATGTGAACAAATTGAAAAGAACATTGTACAAATGGAGTATTGTACCTCTGAATTGATGGTGGCAGATGCATTGAAAAAAACATTACCAAGGATCATGCTTGAGTTTTGCAAAGAAGGATTCAATGTGATACAACCTGATTGAAATATTTGGCTAGGCGGGACTGTCACAAGTAGGATAATAATAGCTGAATATTTAGGGGTTTTAATTAGCAATTAGGATTTTGTATTAATATCTTGACATCACATCAGATGGGGACACGCACATGTATAAGTGTTGTTAGAGAAGTCTAGTTGTTTATACTATATTAAATACATGGAGTTTGAATGTATTACAACTCTTTTTATTTGTATCCTTTATCTTGTTTGATGTATAAGAAAATAGAGGATGAATACAAGTTTTCAAAAATATATAGTTTGTTAAAGTCTCTGCAGATTACTCTGTTTTTTTTTGTGTATTTTTTCCCTTTTTCAGATTCCCATTTTAAGTTTCAAATATATAACCTAAGGTGTTACAAGAAGGTTTTGAAACTCTACTGAACTCATGCACTGATACTTACAAATCAAAAACACAATATAATGTTAGCAATCGATTGGTTTTCAGGCATATGTATCTCCTTAGAGAGCTTTTTTTGTCCCAATGTATTGATAGTATCCACATACGTTTGCTCTTCATTTATTGAGTCCCACCCTATCTCTGGTACTGGTTTCAGTCATGAATATTATTAAATTCATCCTATGCCTTAATCCCTTCAGATATTGTTTCTCAAGATTATCATTCTAAGAAACAATGTAATTTATTTTTTCTCTTGGGATTCCGTAACAAATCTGTGTCCTCGAAAAAACAAAAAAAATCACTAAATAAAATCCGAAATAGTTTCTTGAAAAAAGAGCATTTTCAATAGCCCATATTAACTTCCCTTTCTTGTCCAGTAAGGTGACATGTACCTATATTTTTTTGTTTTACCTCCATCCCTAATATTTAGTTGTCCATTAGATTTCATTAATTTTATCAATCTAAATAAAATTACATATCATCTTTACCAAAATAGATAGAACAAATGACCTAAAACAACAGAGTAGAGTTCACATTCATACTTGCGTTGAGATAAATAAATAAATTAACGTAAAGTTTAAGTGATGTTAAATAATCTAGTCAATGAAGTATTAGTTGGAACTTCAACCTAATTATATGGTTGAATATAGTACCAACTTGAACTAATGCATTGCAAAATGTAGAATTATGAGAAAATAATTATAATAAGAAAATACAACAAATGATACCAAGATTGAAGAAAAAAATTAAATATCTCTTGAGATTCTTCCTTCTCATTACTTCTTAACATAATTATTGAACAATTAATATATAGAAAAACATCAAAGAATACATTCATATATACTAATATTGAAGAAAAACATCAAATATCTAAATGGTTGACATTCATCCTTATCATTCCTTCTTATTATACTTATTGAATAAAACTATTACATTCATATATACCCTTTGGATTTCTACAAATATGGAAATTACTAAAAATCATTTTTAACTAAACACTTCCCCTTAATGCTTAATGAGGTGGTTCCAAGCATCATTTTCATGTAATGAAACTTCTCTCTTGGTAGTGCTTTGGTGAAGATATTAGTAAGTTGATCATCTATTTTACGAAACTTCAACTCGAATTCTCCTTTTTCCACACAATCTCTTATGCAGTTATATTTGATATCAATATGTTTAGTGCGACTATGAAACAATTTTTTTCTTATGGAAATTGTAGAGATGTTATTACCATAAATAATTGTGGCATATTGTCGTTCTTGTTTCATATCTGTAAATATTTCGTTCAATCAAATTGCTTCACATGTTGTTGATTTTGTTGCAATATACTCTACCTCAGTATAAGATAATGAAACAACTGGTTATGTATTTGAAGACCATGATATTGTGTTGAAATTATGCTTATATTGAGAGGGAAATGAATCATTATAATTTTTTTTTTCATTTATTTAACCATTCATTAGCACTTATATCATCAATCATACATTATCACATATAAACTTAACTCACAATGCATAGAGTTTAACATGGAAACCCTTGCAAGCAAAAACTACAAAAAATTATCTTTATAAATGTTTGTAGGAACCAACCTATTGTTACAAAGTTTGTAGGAACCAACCTACTAGAGACACCAATCTCCTCAATTGAGCACCAACTTAGCAAGATACACCAATATCTTCAGTTGAACATCAACTCAGCAAGACCTGTATAGGCACCAACCTATGATCTTCATGCATAGAGTTCTTTTGATTTTATGTGCATGCTTTATACTTCATGTTTTTCATAGAATCATCATACCCTTAAATTTCATGCTCGAACTCCTCTCTTTTATTCATATCCTAGACATAGATTCAAACCTTGGTTAGATTTGGACTTCATGCCCTAGCGAACCTTTAGCATCATTCCAAGAATAAAATTCCACACTACAACATCAAAACCTAAAAATATCTCTCTTTGCAGCATCAAATACCTTGGTCCTTCATAGTGCATCCTTAAAACTCCAAAAAAAATCCTCTTGCACACCTTTAGACCCCAAGAATAATCTTCATCTTTTCTTTTTCACCTTATATCTCTTTTGTAAACCTCAGACTTGATCTTCTTACTTGGATGATGTACAAATGCACATGTCTATCCTATATTTATAGTGCTTGTTAAGGAAAAGCTATAGAGTACCTTACTTAATCATTTTCAGGTCTTCCCTAGCTAGGACAAGATAGTTGGGAATGACACCCGAGGTTTATAAACTCAAAATATTCACTCAATCCGCAACTATTAATTACAAGGATTGAGGATGATTTTATAATTTAAATATGTTGCAATTTAAAAAAAGATTTATAAAGCTACTGGAATGTACACACATTTTACAATAAAATAAACATGGAGATCAAAAGAAAAAAAAGTAACCAAGTCATGAAAAGACATGTATGAGACATAATAACAATTTGATTTTATTTCATTCTCATATACCAAAAGTGTTTTTCTCTTTACAAAACCCCTGCGAGGGCATGGACCAAAGTCTGATCTAGAGATCTTCAATGAACACCATACAAAAAGAATCTGACAGTAAAGTAAAACTGAAATTAATAATCTGGATCAGATTGCCACAAATTGCTTCCATTTTGACTCTGCAAGATACTATTTATCATCCATGAAAATTAATTCACCAACAGACAAGAATACACAGACTATCAAGGATGAATCAACGCCTCTAAAACAAGCGTTTGAAAAGTGTGGTTCAATCTTTAACCTTGTTGTCTACAATAAGACCCAGTTGTCAACAAGAGAATTAGGCTTTCGAATAAACTCATAAATGAATGAAAACTGAAACTATCTCATGTAACTAAAGAGAAAACCTTAGTCTTATTTTCTCCTTCTATTATCCTTTGTCTCTTCTTCTCATTGAGCTTTTATTCTTTCCCAATAAGTTGAAGTAGTTCAACTACTTTCTTTATTTAAGTTGATTTAAATTAACTAATTAGTTTAGGAGAAATAAATAATAATAATCTAATTAAGGGTCTTAATTAATAATAACTAGGTAGGTGGGACCCCTTGTGACTCCCGTCATTTTTTCTTTTTAAATCATGAAATATAACAAAAGATAATCATTTTGACCATATTCCACCCTTGTAACTCCCTTGAATATATTTTAAACTGGATATTTAAATATCAACAATAATTTATATCATATCCAAAAAGAATACATATCCACATTATCCACAAAATATCAAAAATAGGGCTTGTTGTCCAAAATATGCAAAAAACCATTAAACATTGTCCTCATCAACTGAATCACATAAAACATAATTTAAAAACCATATTTTCCACTTTGTGAGGCAATTTTCCTTTTTTCACTGTTGTTTCCCTTAGACTTTTCTAAAGTAGTCTGTGGTTGATTGGACCCTTGGGGTTGTATCTTATTGATCACATGGGAGAAATCATCCTTTAAATGAAGGAAGGAAGACACAAATTTAGAGGAATCAATAGAGGGAGAAGAAGGGGAGGAGATTGTTGTTCCTTTATCTTGCCTAGGTTGGAGAATATCAGTTTTCAATCTCTTACTGGCATGTGAAGACTGTGTTGGGTATGTGTTATATTCTTTGCATGTGTGTGGGGGGGGCGCGTCAGATATGACAATTGCGTCTGACGATCCCTCGTACTAGTGCTCTATTTGTGCCCTATGCGTCGGGCACTTTCCTAGGGGGGTCCCAGGGGGGGCAAGTATGCCCCCCTGGTTACGTGCAGCATTCAGGACAGCACCCCGAAATTTGTTTTTGGGCGGTTTTTGCTATTTTTAGTGGTTTTGTAAATTAATCCCGGATTAATGGATTAGGGTTTTGGTATCTACAGAATACCTAAAAACATTGTATATATTGTATGATGAATGGTGAAATTCGATATAATGAATATAAGAAAGGTTTTCCCGGTTGAGGGTTTCCGGTATAAATCTCTGTGTACTATGTGAATGAGCTATTGATTAAATTTTGTTTTGCTTAAGAATCTATATGCATTGCTTTACTTCACAGGTTTAAAATGTACATGTGGTATCAGAGCTCGTTTTTGGCTTCAGAGGGATGCCTTTGTTGTTGAGGGTTTGGCTCGGTCTTGATAGATCAAGTTTATCTTGGGTATGTGATAAACTTGGGTTTAGTGGGAACTTTTGTAGTGGTGATTTGAGTGCAAAAAGAGGAATGGTGAGTTCTTCTAGAATCGAGATAGAGAAGTTCAAGAGTAAAAACTTTGAGCTATGGAAGCTGAAAATGGAGGACCTTCTTGTAGACAAAGAACAATGGATCGTTGTGGATCGTGGTACACAGCCTACTAGTACATTGTCTACTAGCACACAAGCTATTGGTACACAACCTACCAGTACACAAACTACCAGTACACCACCTACTGGTATGTTGAAGGAAGATTGGGAGAAGTTGGACAGAAGAACAAGGAGTACTATTCGACTCTGCCTGGCAGATTCGGTGTTGTTGAATGTCTCAGGAGAATATACAACCAAGGAACTATGGGATATGTTGGGGAATTTGTATCAATCAAAGTCCATGGTAAACAAGTTGTTTCTTCGAAAGAAGTTGTATCATCTTAGGATGGAAGATGGAGATTCTATGATAGAACATCTAAATTCCTTTAATACTCTGGTAAGTCAACTTGGCTTTGTTAATATTATGATTGTAGAAGAAGATAAGTGTGTTACTTTGTTATGTTCTTTGCCAGACTCTTGGGATAATCTAGTTGTAGAAATAGGTAGTACCACTCAATATACATTGAAGTATGAGGATGTAGTTGCATCCTTGTTATCTGAAGAGATGAGGCGAAAAAACA
>JZKD02S1760758.1:88363-109844 GCA_000966675.3 Picea glauca | reverse complement strand
CACTAACATGGTGGTAAAAGAAAATTGTTATGGTAAGACAACCTCATGGTGTGTGATATTTATATTGGGGCACATAAAAAATAAATGGATTTTATGACAGCTTGACAACTCATACCATTGAGGGAATATCACCTTGCATATATTTAACATCCCATACACAATTTTGTTTGTTAACATGTTCACCCAATCCAAGTGAAGAACAAGTGCAAAGTCGAGGAAAGAAGCATCAAGCTACCATTTAGGCAAGTTCAATAATGTAATCCATTACCAGAGTTGTCTCATCTAAACATCCAGCTTAGAACCACGATACAGTTGTAGAACAACATGGCCTCCCCTAGTAAGCGACATGCAAGACAGAAGGCCAAAGCCACTAAGGAGCAGTCAATACCAAAGCCTCTAATTCTGTCCAATGTAAGTTTTAAAGGCCCTAAGTTAAGAAAATGTTTGATGTTGTAGTGTACCGTTCACAATGTCTGTGATCTGACCCAATTTCCTGAATTGTGGTTCGATAGTATGCACAATCAGTTTAGTGTCCTGACCTGATAGAAAAGATACTCATTCAGAAATGGGAAAATCCCCTTCTACAGTCTGGTGTCCTAACTCTGGTTGACTACCTTCATTTCAATCAGAGCTTGACAATGTAGGCATGTGTGCGCTTCATGCTTAGTTTGTTGCATGGATGGTATCTATAAAGATGCTTCTACTATTGATAGGAAACTCAATCATTTGGATAGATTCTCTTCCAAGAAATTTTATTATGAATGGGATAATGATCTTCCACATCCTGAAGGGGGGATTCATATTCTAGACCAGTCTGCGGATTTTCCTTCAACAACACCAGAGAATGAGATCACATCAAAGAATGTAGAAAAAATAGTTGATAGCAATGTTTTTGATGATAATAATGTTTCTGCAGAAGAACAATTGGTTGATAATAATGTTCCTACTGAGGAAAAATTGGAGGATAATAATGGTCCTGAAGAACCTATTTCAAAGACTCTTGAAACTGAGAAAACATTGCAGCAATCAGTATGCATATCAACACGAACCAAGACAATGCCAAAAAGGTATGGTGAATTTGAGTTAAACTTTTCCATTGTTAATAAACCTACTACTTTTGAAGAAGCCACTAGTTGTAATGAATGGAAAGATGCAATGCAAAAAGAGTATGATGCTCTTATTAAAAATGGCACTTGGAGGTTGGTGTATCCTCCTATTGGCATCAAACCAATTGGTAGTAAGTGGGTTTATAAAACTAAATATAAAGCTAATGGTTCTCTTGATAAGCACAAAGCAAGACTTGTAACAAAGGGGTATGCACAAAAAGAAGGTATTGATTATATAGAAACATTTGCTCCTACATCGAAATGGGGCACTATTATAACTTTATTTTCTCTTGCAACTCAAAAAGGATGGAAAATACATCACATGGATGTAAAAACTGCCTTCTTAAATGGAGATTTAAAAGAATATATCTATATGTTGTAGCCAAAGGTTTTTTCTGTTAAAGAAAAAAAGCATAAAGTATTCAAATTGATAAAATCATTGTATGGTTTAAAACAAGCACCTCATGCTTGGTATGCAAAGTTAACTAAAAAGCTTCTAAGTTGAATTATAAGTATTTCAATCTAGATGATGCAACTTTATTTGTTAAGAAAGTTGGAAGATCAGTTGTATATCTAGTTGTTTATTTAGATGATTTGCTTATCATAGGAAATAGTGATAATTATATGACATATATTAAAAAGGAGTTGCAAAAGGTTTTTGATATGACAAATTTGGGTTTACTACATTATTATCTAGGGATCAAAGTAGATAAAAAACCGAAGCACATTTTTATTTCTCAGAAGAAATATATTGGAGAACTATTGAGCAAATTTGAGATGAAGGATTGTAAATCTTGTTTCTACTCCAATGGAGCATACTCTAAATCTTACTTCAAATGAAGGTAGTGCATTTCAAGATCCAACAAAGTACAAACAACTTGTTGGAAGTTTAATTTATCTTACTACTACTCGTCCTGACATAACTTTTGTTGTAGGAATACTTTCTAGGTTTATGCATCAGCCCTGTGAAGGTCATTGGACAACAACAAAATGAGTGCTCAAATATTTAAAAGGCACTCAATCATATGGCATCAAATATTCTAAAGTTTCAGACTTCCATCTCATTGGTTATTCAGATTCTGACTTTGATGGAGATAAAGAGCATGGGGTGTCTACTTCAGGTTATTTGATGAATCTTGGATTAGTAGTCATCACTTGGAGATCACGAAAGAAATCAGTTCATGTTGATTCTACAACCGAAGTCGAATACGTTGCAGTAGCTCAAGCCACAAAAGAAATCATTTGGCTTCGGAAAATTCTTGAAGATTTGCAGGAGAAACAAATGACTTCGACGCCTCTCTTTGTTGACAATACTTTTGCAATACAATTGGCCAAAAATCCTAGATTCCATGATCGAACCAAACATATCAACACCAAATATCATTTGATTTGACATCATGTTGGGGCCAAAACCATTCATCTCAATCATTGTTCCACTTTAGAGAAAATTGCGGACATATTTACAAATGCTTTGGGTCGAGAGAAATTTGAAAATTTTCGAATGATGTTTGGGATGACAAATGTCCCTTTAGATTAAGGGGGGAATGTTAACTAACGGTTATGTAATCCGGTGGTTATATGTTCGTTCAAATTCTAGACAGTTGAACTATCCGCTTAACTCTTCGCCTATCTGCTTAATTGTCTGCATATACATATAAAAACAATGTATCTGAGTTTTTAATCAATAAGAGTTTATTTCCTTCGATTTGATATCTGTGTTTTGTGTTAACTGTGGATTTTTGTTTGGCTTGTGTTCAGAAATGAGAAAAGAGTTCATGAGTTTCAGTTAAGTGAGATATATATAAATATCATAACTTTAAGATACAAAGCTCACTTCCATGGTGCCAACACCCGACTTGAACGGAGCCTATGGAAACTCAAAATATGAGTCAAAATAGAAAGGAAAGGGTTAAATGTGAGTCTTAAAGATAGACCATCATCTTCCCCAATGTAATGTAAGTCAGTGTTTAGCTGAAGAAATCGATTTAAGACGATCCTCTCCACCAATGTATTGTAATTCATCGACAATAGTTGTAAAATTATGGTACCAGAACAAAAGTATCCTAAAGTTCATTAAGTCATGTAAAGTCCCATGTGCAAAGTCTTAGTTGAGTCAAAGATTGTTCTTCATGTAATGTAAAAATGTTGACTCTATACATTGCCAAATATTGGAAGTAGATATAGAAACATAACCAACAACAAAGAAGTTCAAATGAGCATACAAACATTGAGCATTCTATTGAAACATTGATCACTGTCAGGGGAAATTTTTGCAGCAGAGAAACAAGTTTTGATGGGTAGAAGAGCAGTAAACATTGAAAAAATGAGCATTGATGATAAGCATTGTCATTGAATTTTTGCAGCAATTGAAGGCATTTAGGAAAGAGACATTATATGACACATAAATAT
The DNA here is from genome assembly GCA_000966675.3 of Picea glauca. Classification (NCBI taxonomy): domain Eukaryota; kingdom Viridiplantae; phylum Streptophyta; class Pinopsida; order Pinales; family Pinaceae; genus Picea; species Picea glauca. The sequence continues at coordinate 106,329 of JZKD02S1760758.1, read as the reverse complement.
TTTAACAAAAAGATGATGAAACAAGAACATTTGAATTGATTGAGCCCCTTGGTAGAAGAGTTGTCATACCGTTCGCTAGGTCATGACAAAGAAAGCAACGAAATGGTAGGATTGGTTGATGCCACAGACCCTCGTTGATTCCATAAAAATAACCCCCAGGCATAGAAGATTGTTGGAGCAGCCCTAAAGAGTGCCCTGACGGCTCATGGGAGGAATAAATTGCAAGTGAGTTTTGTAGCCACCCTGCAAGAGATCAACATAGTTCATCATATGTAAATCTAGGAATTAAGATATGTGATATATAGTCAGATCCATGGGAAACCAATCATAATAAACCTTGTATATGTGTATCCTCCTATACAATTGGCAGTCATTGCAGTTGATTTACCTATGCAAATTGATATGCATGGTCGATGCATAGTAATGAGACTTCTGCAAGAGTAGAGACCAAGGGCATTTTTGCACACTTTCTCAGGATGAGTAAGGAATTGAGTGTCAGGAAGATGTTGAGGGGGCCTCTTAATCCTCATAAATGTCATCACACCTATGAATGTAATATAACCTAAAGTGGATAAATATATGTGTATAATGGATAAATGAGCCTGAATGGGTGATTATTTGAAGCGGTTGCAACCGCTCCAACCATCTATATCATTATATAAATACCTATCGAAGCATGAATAAAGAAAGTATAATGTTCTCCTCAATATATCTATATTGATGGTCTTGTGTGTGCATGTCACGATGTAGTCTCATTCCTAAATGTTGGTTGGAAGTTAGCCTTCCAACAGAGGTACTTACGTCACTTTTCTAATATTCCCTTTCACATTCCGACCCAAGATTTATCCATGCTCTAAGTCCTTTCTCATTCGAAATCCTCCTTGGGTTACTACCTATTATCCCCATTTTGTGAGATAACTAAGGAGATGATGTCTTGAGGCCCTCAGGTTGCAGATATGGAGTGTTAAGAGACCACATGACTAGTAGTGTCCTTGCACATATGGAAGCCTCCTCTATCCCCAAATTTAGATCCATTGTCAGCACATCCACCACACTAGCTAGCTTTTGAATGACACATGGGTCTTTCTCCATGCGGTACAAGTAAGGTATTGTGGCATGTAATCACCCTAATATTTGAGGCATTTAAACATGTTGTATTTAATTTGAATTTGATTATAGAACGTGTGCTTGGATATTATGCTTTTGACCTTGTTTCACCTTGGTGAGTGTCATAGATTTCCTAGTAAGTGGCCAACCTTTGGGGAAGGTTTACACCTCGGGGTCCCTTGAGAGGTTGTCATACCATTACCGACCATACTTACTACTTTACTCTCATTACACTCCCATCATATTTCCCTCTTCTAGGCCCTTTNATCAAATATTCTAAAGTTTCAGACTTCCATCTCATTGGTTATTCAGATTCTGACTTTGATGGAGATAAAGAGCATGGGGTGTCTACTTCAGGTTATTTGATGAATCTTGGATTAGTAGTCATCACTTGGAGATCACGAAAGAAATCAGTTCATGTTGATTCTACAACCGAAGTCGAATACGTTGCAGTAGCTCAAGCCACAAAAGAAATCATTTGGCTTCGGAAAATTCTTGAAGATTTGCAGGAGAAACAAATGACTTCGACGCCTCTCTTTGTTGACAATACTTTTGCAATACAATTGGCCAAAAATCCTAGATTCCATGATCGAACCAAACATATCAACACCAAATATCATTTGATTTGACATCATGTTGGGGCCAAAACCATTCATCTCAATCATTGTTCCACTTTAGAGAAAATTGCGGACATATTTACAAATGCTTTGGGTCGAGAGAAATTTGAAAATTTTCGAATGATGTTTGGGATGACAAATGTCCCTTTAGATTAAGGGGGGAATGTTAACTAACGGTTATGTAATCCGGTGGTTATATGTTCGTTCAAATTCTAGACAGTTGAACTATCCGCTTAACTCTTCGCCTATCTGCTTAATTGTCTGCATATACATATAAAAACAATGTATCTGAGTTTTTAATCAATAAGAGTTTATTTCCTTCGATTTGATATCTGTGTTTTGTGTTAACTGTGGATTTTTGTTTGGCTTGTGTTCAGAAATGAGAAAAGAGTTCATGAGTTTCAGTTAAGTGAGATATATATAAATATCATAACTTTAAGATACAAAGCTCACTTCCATGGTGCCAACACCCGACTTGAACGGAGCCTATGGAAACTCAAAATATGAGTCAAAATAGAAAGGAAAGGGTTAAATGTGAGTCTTAAAGATAGACCATCATCTTCCCCAATGTAATGTAAGTCAGTGTTTAGCTGAAGAAATCGATTTAAGACGATCCTCTCCACCAATGTATTGTAATTCATCGACAATAGTTGTAAAATTATGGTACCAGAACAAAAGTATCCTAAAGTTCATTAAGTCATGTAAAGTCCCATGTGCAAAGTCTTAGTTGAGTCAAAGATTGTTCTTCATGTAATGTAAAAATGTTGACTCTATACATTGCCAAATATTGGAAGTAGATATAGAAACATAACCAACAACAAAGAAGTTCAAATGAGCATACAAACATTGAGCATTCTATTGAAACATTGATCACTGTCAGGGGAAATTTTTGCAGCAGAGAAACAAGTTTTGATGGGTAGAAGAGCAGTAAACATTGAAAAAATGAGCATTGATGATAAGCATTGTCATTGAATTTTTGCAGCAATTGAAGGCATTTAGGAAAGAGACATTATATGACACATAAATATTTTAACAAAAAGATGATGAAACAAGAACATTTGAATTGATTGAGCCCCTTGGTAGAAGAGTTGTCATACCGTTCGCTAGGTCATGACAAAGAAAGCAACGAAATGGTAGGATTGGTTGATGCCACAGACCCTCGTTGATTCCATAAAAATAACCCCCAGGCATAGAAGATTGTTGGAGCAGCCCTAAAGAGTGCCCTGACGGCTCATGGGAGGAATAAATTGCAAGTGAGTTTTGTAGCCACCCTGCAAGAGATCAACATAGTTCATCATATGTAAATCTAGGAATTAAGATATGTGATATATAGTCAGATCCATGGGAAACCAATCATAATAAACCTTGTATATGTGTATCCTCCTATACAATTGGCAGTCATTGCAGTTGATTTACCTATGCAAATTGATATGCATGGTCGATGCATAGTAATGAGACTTCTGCAAGAGTAGAGACCAAGGGCATTTTTGCACACTTTCTCAGGATGAGTAAGGAATTGAGTGTCAGGAAGATGTTGAGGGGGCCTCTTAATCCTCATAAATGTCATCACACCTATGAATGTAATATAACCTAAAGTGGATAAATATATGTGTATAATGGATAAATGAGCCTGAATGGGTGATTATTTGAAGCGGTTGCAACCGCTCCAACCATCTATATCATTATATAAATACCTATCGAAGCATGAATAAAGAAAGTATAATGTTCTCCTCAATATATCTATATTGATGGTCTTGTGTGTGCATGTCACGATGTAGTCTCATTCCTAAATGTTGGTTGGAAGTTAGCCTTCCAACAGAGGTACTTACGTCACTTTTCTAATATTCCCTTTCACATTCCGACCCAAGATTTATCCATGCTCTAAGTCCTTTCTCATTCGAAATCCTCCTTGGGTTACTACCTATTATCCCCATTTTGTGAGATAACTAAGGAGATGATGTCTCGAGGCCCTCAAGTTGCAGATATGGAGTGTTAAGAGACCACATGACTAGTAGTGTCCTTGCACATATGGAAGCCTCCTCTATCCCCAAATTTAGATCCATTGTCAGCACATCCACCACACCAGCTAGCTTTTGAACGACACATGGGTCTTTCTCCATGCGGTACAAGTCAGGTATTGTGGCATGTAATCACCCTAATATTTGAGGCATTTAAACATGTTGTATTTAATTTGAATTTGATTATAGAACGTGTGCTTGGATATTATGCTTTTGACCTTCTTTCACCTTGGTGAGTGTCATAGATTTCCTAGTAAGTGGCCAACCTTTGGGGAAGGTTTACACCTCGGGGTCCCTTGAGAGGTTGTCATACCATTACCGACCATAATTACTACTTTCCTCTCATTACACTCCCATCATATTTCCCTCTTCTAGGCCCTTTGACTTTAGTGACCTAAGAAGGGCATCTACCTCATTTCATGGGAAGAAGGGGCTGAAGGCCCAAGGGGATGGTTGCTGGAAAAATATAAGAGCCTAAAATAAACCTTCTAGATGCTCACCCAGTCAGGTCTAGAGAACGATGAACTACTTCTCTTAAAATAATTGAAGACCTGCACAATATCAAACGCATAATAAATATCCCACTTGAATATAAGACTAACACAAGTGTGCTACAATGCTTTACATGGTTACCCCTATGGCACTTTGTGGACCTCTTTTCTCAAGTGACATTGTGTTACTGCCCCCCAAGCTAATTGATTCACTATTGGGAGTGGACACGTGTTTGGATCATTGATTAATTAATAAATGGGCTTGGAAAAAGGTTGCATTAAGGAAGAGGGTGCAACACACCCCCTACAAAGTCACCCATACATGAGATAATGCGATCCCTTGTATATAATGAAATTTATTGAACTATGAAGTCTAAACCCCTATCCACCTCATCATCCACTACACGACCTTGAAGGAGAATTCCCTACTTGGGGGTTTTGGTCTACCCAATAGGAATTTTATGACACCCCTCCCATACCTAAACTTGGTCAATTGTATAGGGTCTTGGAGCATTTGTTTAATTTGATGAGGTAGTTGTGATGCACTTGTTTAGGTTCCTTGTTTATTAGATGTGGTTTTCACTTGCCATGATATTTTGACTCGATATTCTTAAAGGGTGTGCCTATTTGTTTTGCAGGACCTTGTTGGTGGACAGTTTTGGAGGAACAAGCCTAGCTTGGGCTTCCATGGGGCTTGAAGCCCACAAGTTGGATGCCAAGGGCCCACATGCTTGGTCATGATGACTTTCCTTTGGAGGCCTAGAAGACATCATGGATGACCTTACCTAGCCCCTAGTACCCAAACAACTTTCCTAGGAGAGGCAAAATGTCACTTTTGGAGGGTTGACGTCATGCTTGAGGGGGTTTGATGGTGATGGAGGTATTTTTCATTGGAACATGGGACATTTTGAAGGAAGGAAGTCTTTGAACCATGAATAAGAGGCTTGAAGGGATGACAAATGGCCTTTGGAGGCCTAGCCATGCTTCTCCAACTCCAACAACTTGCTCCAAGTGCCAAAATGTCCCCTTAAAGGGGTGACACCATCTTATTTTAGGGTTTCTGATGTGCAAAAGTAAGAATTAAATATTATTATTTTGTTTAAGTGGTAATATAAGGGTTGTTGACCCCTTATCTTATGTTTTACCCTAATTATATGGACAAACTATGTTTTAGAGTTTTAGTATAAATAAAGATCATTTGTATCTCATTTGAACATATCTCTCCCTTGTGGAGAAGAACACTTAGCTGAAATTTCCACTACTATTGGAGCATTTCATCTCTCTTTTGCAATTTTTTATGGTTTTTTTTTCTATTTGTGGATAAAAGTGGTGCACTACACTTTGAGGCTTTTTCTCATGCTTATGGATGGAATTTTCTTGGGCACTTAGGGTTTGATCTTGCATTTATTAGGAATTGTTAAGGAAATTATGAATTTATTGCTAAAAAATATTGTTTCTTCCATAATTGTTAGTGGATGAATCCTTGGAGGAGTATAAGGGCATACACCCTCCCCAAGATTCATTTATTTGCTTGTGAAAGGTCATTAATTTCAAGGTGCTTGGAGAATTACAAGGATGTACACCCTCCAAGTTCACCTTTGTTTGTTTCACAAACCCTAGGGAGTAAAATGGCTTACACCCCTAGGTTCTTTGTGGATCAATCTCATACATCCATGGTCATATTGTTGAATAAGATTTTGATAAGAGAAGTAAAAGGGATTACACCCTCTTAAAATTTATTTGTGGACCTAGCTTGTCTTGGGGAGTAAGAGGATTTACACCCCCAAGGAGTTGGTCCAGTCTTTACATTATTTGACCCCATAACCCAATAGTAAGACACTAATCATTTTCAATTTGCATTGGAGAAATAAAATTGTTGCATTGGGATACGTGAAAACACAAAAGATTGTTCAAATTATTTTATTTTTTTGATGTTCTAGGCTTCCTATTTCCCCTAGGGTGTCTCAATTGGCTAAGTGTTTCTTATTGGTGTTATAAATTTATGCTACAGCCATTAGGGCTGCAACAAACTCTATTTTTCAAGCTCAATTTCTCACTCTTTTACCGTTGGAATTAGTTGAAAAGTTGTTATCATTAATCTACTTGATGTTGGATATTGTTGGGAAATATTTTGGCTGATTTCTTTGGGTAGACGTTTTTGTTGTGTAAAAACATTGTTGGCTATCGTAAATATACTCTGAAAACTTATCTTTACAACCATATAAATACCACTAAAGTTGTGCTAAAGTGTTGAGAATTTATCTACATGTTTTATGCTTCATAACTCAGCTAATCTTCGTTGCTTTAAGTGGTTTAATTTGAAATAGTTATTTGATTTAATTGTTGATATACATATTTGTTTACTACTGCAATTTAGGGACAACAATATTAACTTGCTTGTCTGACTAACATATGTTGTGTATAGTTGTGTTTTCTTGTGTCTCGGGCAGGTACAATCACTCTCAGTAGGTACCCAAGGACTTGACAAGATTAAACCTTTCTCGGGACTCATTCTCAAGCCTTCTTCCATCTAGTAATTTGACCTATAGGGGCTTCAATTCATACATCTCACTTTCCATCTCATTTCCCCCTAGGTTCACTGGGATTCCCCCTTGAGGTGATTTTATCATCTCTAAAGTGATGGGAATACCTACCAAAGGTGACAATGGGTAGGTGTTCTCAAAGTTGTCACCATTTTGGTGGTTGGGTAAGGATTTTCCCAACCTACAACTTGTGATATGACATTACCCACACATCAAATTCTTCATCTTTCTTCTAATTCCCATGTGTCTTTGTAGTCACCATGTTGTAGTGTGCCTTCTTTTCTTCCCACTTTTTCAAAAATTCGGGGCAAGATTTAGTGGCATGTGTTATAGCAAGATTTGCCTCACCCTATGCAATCTTGCACATAAGGTCTTTTTCCATTTCCTTATGCATACTTTTCATCCCTTTTTGCAAATCCTAGAGCTAAAAATACATTTTTTCCACATATACACACCTTGCCTACTATACATCATGCATATATGCAGGTTGCACCACTACAGCCTGTGTACATCGGGATTTGTGACCAAAAATGAAAAATTGTGTCGGGTTTCCATGTCATGATAGGAGATCAATGATCATTGGCCTTCCATATACTAGAAATGTTCTGACTAGGCCCTTTAGTTCCATTTGAAGGCTATAAATGGGCCAATTCTGAGCTATGGAAAAGAGGAGAAAGAATTCAACTTTGAGAGCAAAGTTACTCTGGAGAAATTATTCACTTCACATAGAGTCTGCATCCCTTTCTCCTTTAAGTTTCAACACAGTGCTCATCCCCCAATATCTTCCCTTATTGATTGAGAATTTCATTGTCTCTCTTCTATGAGATTGCCTTTGGTGGAGGATTGAAGTGGTGGAGGCCCAGCTGGAAGGAACTTAGTTTCTCGTTTCTGAACTGTGCCGACATGGGAGTCTGTAACCTTTTCACTTCTGTTGATCATATATTAATAGAAATACTCTTTTCCTGTCCAATTGATATCTTGCAAATATTTGAATTATTATTCCATGGGAGTATTTGTTATGTATATTAATGGATTATGCTATTGAATGCGATAACATCATATATTATCACCATATGCTTGCTTTGCTTGGTTGTTGAGGACTAATTACAGGTATATTTCTTTGGGTCAAGTGATCAATGGTGGACTTCATCGAACGTTTGGATGAGGTAGGCATTTTATCTTGTCTTGCTAGCATATTTGTTTATATAACATACTTGAGAATAGAGTTGATTTTTGCAGTCATTTCCGTCTGTTGTGGTTTTCCCCTAGCCATAGAGATATTTTCCTCATAACATAATTGGCAACCATACTAGGGATTGAATCTTCTTTTTCGGGGTTTGTAGTGTTTTTCTCCTTAGATTTTTCTTGTTCCTATTGTGTTTCTTGTCATATCATTTCTTGACAGCCTCTGCTCACTCTGGGTCTCAGTATTTCAACCTTCTCCTTTGTCTAGATGTGTCTTTGACACATATACACGGGTTTTTGCTTGACAGTCATGTATATACGCATTCTTTCCTTTTGCAAGCTGCATACATACACGTTGTTTCCTTGAATAGTCGCGTACATCAACCTCGTTTGCTTGTTTGTTGGGTTTGGTGGTTGATGGGTAGGTTTTGATGATTGTTGAGTCTTCATGGGTCTTTGTAGTGACTGTTAAGTGTCTATAGGATGACAAAAAAACTATCTTTGGGTGAATTTTTGGGTGGAGTCTTTCTCATCATCTTTTCATTTTGATTGTCTGTGTACATTGGGATGGGTGTTTTGTTCTTTGGTATCCTACTTGAGTTGTCTCTTTCTATACACAATAGAGTCTTTATATATCAAGTTGTTGTTCATTCAATCCATTTTCATTTTACTTATATTGAAAATACAAAAATATTAGGCATTTTGCATTGATTGGCATTTTGATCTTTTGAGTCTTTGTCATTAGATTAGTGCATGTAAAGAAAGATTGAATTTTTATCCAGAATTGCAGAGTTGAAATTGAAAATTGCATTGTTTTAAGAAGCACATCATTCATTGAAAATTGAAGTTAGGACTTTTCATTGTATTCATATTTACTTTACTTGATGAGTTGTAACATCACGAGTTTCATCACCACACCTTTTTTAGTAAGCACGACCATTAAAATTAACACTATAATTTAAAATTGATTAGTAACAATTTTATTTTCTAGGGTGCACAAACTAGGTTAGGATTTAATGCCTTGGAATAGGATTTTGTGAGTAAACTTCTCCAAGGCTATTAAATAAACATATGTGTCTAACTAAGGGAGTGGAGAAATCCATTGTATAATCGGTAATATCAGGAGGCTCCACTTACACCGAAGTTAATCACGAGGTCTCGCGAGGTTGGTTGAAGAGATATCCCCCCAATACCTTCTTAACATCAGAGATATTTCTAGGGATCTATTCGTATCTGGGGATCTTGTTAGTTCCCTTACCTCCATGAGAGGCACTTCTTTCAAGGTTTCGAGATTTTCTACCCTACCCATACGGTGGAATTGACTTACTAATGCTCGCATGTGCATCGGTTATATATTGGTTTCTTAGTTGCTTGACTTAGGTGCCGCATATGTTACTTGCAAGGGTTATTCTGCAGGTACCCTGCGTCAGATAAGGGTAAGACAACACACAACCTTTATGGAGGATTACCTCTTCAGGTGGATCTAACCGACTGGTTGTTAATCCCACGAGGGCTCTTATATAAATGAGCATACGACTGTAAGCCCTGGTTAGGCATGTGTACCCTGGTTTTGAAATGTCACCAGTAAATTATAGAAGACCTAGATGATAGGGGGGAGAATGCAGTATCCCCGGATACCCCGACTTTGAAGTTTGGTCGATTTTGGTCATGGGAAAGAGGGGGTAGTTAGCTCAAGAGTGTGGTTTTGGGCACCCATGTTTTGGTAGCTCATCTTTTTTAGAGCCCATGGATTACATACTCCATTGAAATTATCCTAGAGGTGAGAGGTGAAGGATCACTTGGTTGGCTTGGTTGGATTTTGTCAAGGGAACAAAGCTTTATATCTCTGTTACTCGTGGTGATGAAGCTAAGGGATGCATATTGTGGGATCCTACTATCGACAAATCATTAGTAGTAGAGATATGAGAAGTTGTTCAGGATCGCAAACGGAGATTTGTTTGCAAACTCATGGAATCATTATATGGTCTAAGGTAACCAGGAAAAGTACAAGATGTGTGATCCCTTCATGGTGAGACAAAGTTTCTAAAGAAGTGAGTATGATCATTGTGTTTATGGAATATTCATTATCTTGGTGTTATGTTGATGATATGCTTGTTGCAAGCAAAGCATGGCTTAGATCAACAGGTTAAAGGCTCAATTGATTAGGACTTTTGATGAAGGATCTAGGAGAAACAAAACAAATATTGGGCATAGAAGTACACAAAGACGAGGAAAACAGTAAGATCTAGTTGTCACTCATGAGGTTCAATATGAACTTTGTGAAACTAGTAAAAATCCCTTTAACTTTCCATTGTAATCTTTCTTCAAGTTTATGTTCTAGTAGTAAGGAAGAAAAGGATTATATGTCTCGTGTACCTTATGAAAATGTAGTAGGAAGGTTGATGATTGCGATGGAATTCTCAAGTATTTTACATGCAATTGGTGTTATCAATGGACACATTGAAAAACCAGGTAAAGAGCATGGAAATGGGTGCTTCAGTGTCTGAGAAGCACGAGTATCACCTACAGTGGTTGCAACGATTTAGTTTGTGGTTATGTTGATTCAGTGGATGTGGAGTGGTCCATACTGGAGAAAATTGTGCAAACATGTTCATGCAACCAGTATTGTTAGAGATGTTGCAGTGGTGTTTGGATTCTCTTGAATTGTAAGAAGGTGATTTTTGATTCGTTGAGCAAGGTATCAAGAAATTGTTGTCAAGGTGGAGATTGTTGGGTTGTGACAACACACCTTGCAGTTACATTTGTTTGGGAAGAGGTTTCTTAAGCGTTTGGATTTCCATATGCCTGGAAATGCTTGAGAATCTCCTATTTAAATGAATAATCCCGTGAGGAGCTTCGTGAGACTTGTATTCATTTCTCCATTGGCTGAGCAATACAAATTACCATTTTCCCCATCTATTCATCTTTTTTTTGTGTGATGTTTTATATTTCTCTATTTTGTGTCTTTGTTCATGAATTATGTTTGCATTAGGAATAAAAGAATGATGATGTTCAACTAAGATCAAGTTGGACAAACCCCTTAAGATAGGGGTTTAGAACTTGTTAGCATATATTTTTATTTGAATGTCACAAAAAATCAAATTATACTAGAACGAAGGGATTGAGCTATAATAATTGCATGATACTTCTTTACTTTTGGAATAATGGCTCCATGGTACAAAAGATTAATAAGGTTAAACTAAGATCAAATTGGACAAACCCCTTAAGGTAAGGGTTTAGATCTTGTTAGAATTTAACAAAAATTCCAATAGAGGATTGAATGGTTATATGTTATTTTATTTCTTTTGGAGTAATGGTTCCAAGGGACAAAAGATAGGTGTTACTTCTTGGTGGTCGCAATTTTAGATATGTTTCACTACTTCTTAGTGGAGAAGAGTAGTGATGAAGATGAAGGCATTGATATCTAGACATGATACATTTTTTCATATGAATTGTGTTGAAATTTAGAATATAATTCATATCCAAAATTTTACAATAATCATGATTAATTTTGAAAGTCATCATGCTTAAATATATTCTACTTTATAAATTAGCGATACAAGCATTTGGTGGGAAAAACGAAAATATGCATTTGCAATCCCTTCACGTAAATATGAGATATAAAGATGGAAATCCCTATCCGTAAAGATGAGATATGGAAATGGACATTTGGAAAGAGTATATAATTTACTTAAAAGTAGGCATATTATGATAACACAGACAAGCTTATTTTGTTGCAATACTCATCAACAATCATCTAGTCATTCCTATCATTGAACACCCTTTTGGATGATAGTGAATTTCAGATACTGACCAATACAGTTAGCAGGGATAGCTTAGTTGGGAGAGCGCCAGACTGAAGATATGAAGGTTGTGTGTTCGATCCATGCTCACCGCATTTCGCCATATAATGTTCATTCACATAATTTATGTATCCAGAATAAGATAGGGATAGGCTAGAAGTACAAACATTGTAGCATTGGATCCGTGGTGCAATGGTAGCGCGTCTGACTCCAGATCAGAAGGTTGCGTGTTCGATTCACGTCGGGTTCAGAGCCTTAATCTTTATAATCATAAGCTCGATCCCGAAGATATTTTATGTGCTCCTATGATATGATTTTTGTTCTTTTTGTTTCGTTTAATTTTGTTGAAGCGTTTCTGCATAATATAAACAAGGGTTGCATGACAACGTAGTCCCTGCCGAGTTAGTTGGGAAATACATGTTGAACAATGAAACTTAATATAACTAAATGCATAAGTAATGAATATTTTTTGTCAAAAGATAATAATTGAGGGTTGTTTGTTATTCAAAATGTATAGTGAACTGTAAGCTGAATGGAACTATAATATTCATAAATATAATATAAATATAATAAATATATTATACATATAATAATAAATAATATATTAGATAATAAATATAATATAAATATAATAATTCATAATAATAAGTACATAATACAATTTTTTACATTTAGATGTGGTGATTGGTGAAATTCATTGATTATGTAATTAATTCTACATATTGAAAGACGTGAAGGGAGCAATAACACTTCAGTTCTATCAACCAATTAGAAATGAGAAACACAAATATTTTTATTATATCCAAAAATATATATTTGTTTTCCTATGTTAAACATTACATTTCATACTAAAATTTATGGTAAAAGGCAAATTAATGTCACATCAATATCACATCAAAAGCAAACTCATTGCTATAGTCCCATGGCAGGGACAAATAAGAAAATGGAGCAACTCTTCCTCTTGCATAAACTAGTACTACCTGGGATGTGGTTCCCTTGCTACCAAATTGTATACTAATGAAAACAAAACCCAAGAGTTTCCCCAACCCAAATGTTTGTCACCAAAATTATCAAGTCTTGAGGTTGATTGGTGAATCTCAATAGGTTTGGTAGACTCATAGCATATTGGACTGAGCCAAGTTGGGTTGTTGGTTTTTAACAAGTTTTAATATGTTGAATGTTAAGAAATAAAACACAAATAAGACATAAATTTAGCGGAAAATGATTTAAGTCATTCTCTTCTATTCACATCATTCATTTCGATGATAAAATTTTATAGTACATAGATTAAATCACTTCTAATACTTGAATTGTGGAATTAGAACTAATACAAAGGCCGAACTAATGGGTGTATGGGAAACTTTTTATATAGAAAATATTTTGTCTATTCACAAGCTTCAAATATTGGGTGATTCTAAGGTAATCATAGACTGGTTAAATCACAAAAGTGATCTATGTGTTAGCTCTATAGAAGGCTAGAAACAAAGAATCAAGATGTTAAGAAGAAATTTTTTGGCTATCCAATTTTTCCACATCTATTGTGATTACAACAAGGAAGCGGATGGGCTCTCAAAGAAAGCATTACTGGAACCAGAAGGATATATCTCGCTCCACTTGTGGTCTAGAGGAATGGAGGGCCATCGCCGCCTTATCAATATCTATTAGTGGCCCCTTTTTTGGAAATAATATCTCAGTTTTGAGCTTTGAGCTGGGAGGTGTTTATGATAACTTCTCCTTAGACTGCAGTGGTTTTTGATCCTGGTCTTCTTGCTTTGTGTGCAAGTTCGAAGAGTATTGATCCTTTTTGGAGCTCTTATTTTGGATGTATTGGAATGTATTACCTGGCCTTCCTTGTTTAGTGTTTAGTTATTGTTGTCAAGACACTAAAGACTGTTGTGGACTCTATGGATGTAAAAATTATATTTTCTTGATATAATTGTGTTAATTGTCTACTGGAAAAAAAAGATGAAATCACCTCATAGAAAAGGAGGAGACAAAATAGGATAATTTATATCCCATAATGTGAAATACAATAAGCTAGTGTAGGACTTCAAGATTATATCGGGAGTCAAAGACTAACATTGAAACTATGCCATAGAGCTAAGTGGAGGTTTGGGTAATTCTATGCATTGTATTATGTCCAAAAATGAAAGGCGTTATGGTGATTATGAAGTTTGTAGTGAAATGTGGACATGGTTGAATGTTAAAGGGATCCATTGTAGTCATTGTGGCCACCCTTTTTCCAGCCGAAAAAATTACTCAATTATATTATATTAATATAATGTGTTCTCACAATAGTACATCAGAAGGTAGATGTGTAAACAAATGGCAGAGAGATTCTTACGCCTACAAGAGGTATGCTAACCAATGAAGGATAGAAAGAGGCTATATCAGGTTATAAATGAGTATCTGAAGAAATGTGACAAGAATACCAGGAAAAAAAAGGAGCTGTAAAAAAATGAGAGCGTCGACAGAGACTATTTCCACCAGACCTAAAATATTTTAATAACATGTGTGGGGCCCTCATGGCCTTCCAGCCATTGGTTATAAGTGATCAAGCTTGTTGTTTTTTCTAGTGTTTTCTTAGATAACATGTCTGCTTCCCTATTGAATTCACAGGAGACATGTGTGAAGATGAGTTTCTTGAAAAGACGTTGGAGTGATCTGATTCGACGTTGTGGCCACCCTGCTAACAAACACTATACGTATTGATATTGATGTTGTTCAAATAAGATCAAAATAAACAAACTCATTAAGGTAGGGGTCTAGGCCTTGTTAACATTTCTTTTAATTGAGTGTTAAAAAAAAATCAACCAGAATCAAGTGAAGGGATTGAGCTTTATTGGTTGAATCATATTTCTTCGCTTTTGGAGTAATTATTTTAACTTAGCATAAACGATGAATGTCATGTGTAGTGGTCTAATTAGTAGAAACTTTAATCGTTTTGAACTACTTCCTATTGGTGAAATGCAATGATGATAACTATGATATTAACACATGGAAATCATGCATATTTATAAAGAGAATTGAAATCTAGCCATATAACCTTCCCTACCAAGGTGAAGGATAGACAATACACCCCATCTTTATAAGAGTGTAGTTTATTGATGAAAATGCATATTTATAAAAATGAATATGAGAATCAAGATGCACATTTATAACGAGTACACATTTTATCTCGCATCTCATGAACACCTTATCTACCATATTTATTTATATATAAAACCATATTGAAGAGTATTAACTTGATCAATAAAACAAGAGTCACATAGTGGCAATGTCCCTATGCCTTGAAGTTTAAGTAGACAAAAAAGCAAAAGAAGCAAAAGCCATTTTGTGAAAATCTAGAAGTTTTTTTTCTATCAAATGTAAATAGCTACTAGTGACATGGAGTTCGATTGCAAAAGAATGAAGGTAGCATTGAACCTAGCAAAGAATAATGTAGTGCCATATTGTACTCTCATCGCAATCCAGGAAATCCTTAATGGCCATTAAACAAGGTATGCATATTTTAGATAGTATGAAACATCAAAAAGTTATTGAAGATCCCTTCCTTAGGCTAGTGCTAGGGTACACACTAGCAGTTTGAATCCCTAACTCAACCCTTTTTTTCTTAATGAAGATTTGTAGTGTGCTTTCCATTTGCAATTTGACATTTAGAGAGTTCATATATGWTTTTGGTTATCATATAGGCATTGCAATCAACACATGGAAAGTTATGATTAAAATCTTGGCTTCCCAATTCTATAAACAAAGAGAAAGATACATGAGGAGGGAGGCTTCTTAAAGAMAAAKAAACTACATAAAGTAGTTGACAAAACATAATTAGTGTTGATTTTTGTAGCTTTGGGCAAGTATTCTCACATGGCCCTATGTGTTGGGCATGTGGGAATCGTCGTGGGCACTACATCAAACTTTCAGTTTGGTGAAAACCCCCCTTAGATTTGAGTGGGGGCTTCATAGGTTTGGTGATAGGCTTTGTGGGCTTGTGTTGGGGCTTCACACCCACAAGGAAAGCCTAATTTGATGTTGACTTGTGGAGGGGACTATGTGGTGACTCCTAAGGATTTTATGTATATGAGAGAGGTCATTGTGACATTTCATATCATGTACAGTGTGTGGAGACATGATGGAGCTAGCATGAGTAAGTTTGCACGTATGCTAGGAGGATTAGTGATATCAACAAAGGGAAGGTTTGCTAGGTGGTGAATCTTGCCTTGAAGAGAGGAGCAAAGAATGTCGCACGTGTGAGTGAATTTTTCGTACCATATGCGATTTGCAGGAGGAAAAAACACACATATACGCGGGTTGCAGAAGGAAAAGTCACGTGTAGGATATACATGATTTGCACTGGAGAAAACAACGTATGTCTGCGGGTTTCCAGTTAGGTGAATCATTTATCAGATTTTTCTGGGCAGGTACAAATCCATACATGCTGACAAGTGACGTCAACAGGATGTACAGGTAGTCTACAACAGATTCGTGGGTAGAAGAGATTTCCAGATTATTGTTGAGGGTTTGTTTTCTAATTTGTATTGGAGAACAAAATTGTTCTCAATTTTGGTGACTTTGGAGGACAAGGTTGTCCTCAAATTTTGGTGATATTGTATTGGTTGGGAGGGCTGATTTTACCCTTAGGATTTCTGATGTTAACAAGATTGCATAAGTAAAATTGTGTCTCATATGTGTTGATGATTCATCTTTGATATTTTGTGTTTTTGCTACATATGTTTTCAGTCAATAATTTTCAGTGTAGAATTGTTCAGTGATAATGGCTATGGTGTTATTGTTGGTTCACTAGGAAGCAATTTCTCAAATTTGAAAATTAGTCACATAGAGTTGCATGTAAAAATTGACATGGTTTCAGAGCTTGGGATCTGAAGAGAAGGAGATCATCTTGAGACACATTTTGGATACAACACTGGAGGAGTGTTGTTCTTGTTCTTGTTTTGGGCAGGTCACAGGTGATAGCTCTAAGAGGGAGGTAAAGTGACGACTGTAGGTGGCAATAGGTTAGATGGTATTTGGTTTGAGACATGGAGTAGACCGCCTAGATGAGGAGTTGTGGGCTATTGCAGCTCGGTGGTGTGGCGGGTTGGGAGTTATAGTGGATTGGCGGAGAGCTTGGATCACAACAGTATGTTGTGTGGTAGATTTCCAACCCTGTGGATGGACTTCCAGTGACTTTTCATGGTGAGTTACAATGGGTGTAGCTCAGGTGATTTGGCACAGACAATATGGATTCATACGTTTGGTCGGTTGTTGAGATAGAGTCTTCATCGAGATAGATAGTTTCACATTGTCAAGATATGACAATGTATGAGGTATTTGACCCAGGACAATGAGGACATTTGCATAGATGAGTTGTGGTGGTATAGAGTGAACTAGACTGAGTATCCAACTACAACTTGGGATTTTTTAGATGAGGACACGAGATCGATGGTGGCATGTGCAGACACAGAGAGTTTTTGGTGACTTGGATGATGCACTTGGGTAGAATTTCATTGGATGGTCATGACTTGGGGAAGCAGGATGCTTTCCTTAGAGGATTGCATGGTTATCATCCAGCGAGAGCCACCGACACATGACAGGGGCACAAGATTTGTTCATGTGTTTCACAATATCTAACTTAGATATGTATGAGGAGCATGGTAGGAGGACCAGACATGTAGTACATGGATCTAGAATAGTGGTATTCCAGATGGATTCATGGGTGTGTTGCAAGTGGAAAATGTTTTATGGTTCCAGGAGTGTGTTCTTAGCCTCAAGGATTGAGGAGTAGGACTATGCAGTGTTGTTCCAATATGGACAGGTGTAACACACCCGGCCCCTAAGTACCCTTTCTAGGGATGGGGCATCAAAACTTTTCTTACTCAAATCATCTCTCCGAGATGATTCATCCTCTTATACTTGCCTGTATATTTCTAACAATTGTTACCAGGCTCTAATTCGACCTTTGGTTTACAAGTTATGGCTTCCCGAAGTCCTTTGGGCGTTCATTGGTTGAGGGCCACGTGTCACCCACATGGATCCATATCGTTCATACCATTTCCAGGTTCCTACCACTCGCAAGGAAGGTCCATCCACCGTCCAAACCAATGGTGAGCCTTAATCCTCATCTAACACACAAGCTAGAGGAGAATTTGGCACTCAACGCTTTGGTGTTGAATGTCCCTTTTTTTTTTTGCACGCATTTCCTCTA
>JZKD02S1760758.1:0-25345 GCA_000966675.3 Picea glauca | reverse complement strand
GACAAGCTAGATGGATGGCTCTCCTTAGTGAGTTTGATTTTGAAATCAAACATATCAAAGGAAAATAAAATAGGGTGGTTGATGCCCTTAGCAGAAGTGTGAAAATGATTCACCTGGCAGCAGTAAGCACCTGTGAAACAAACGTCAGGAAGAGAGTCAAGAGTGCACAAGAAACTAATGCATTCTTCGAGGATGTAAAATCATACTAAGAACAAGAGCCCATGGGGATGAAGTACGAAGGTTATCAAATGTTGAATGATGGCTTGCTAACTTACAAATGTAGGTGGTATATCCCAAATTGTGACCACTTGAAGAGGTTCATGATGGATGAACTACATAAAAGACCATATATTGGTCATCCTGGTTATCAGAAAATGATTACAGCCACTAGGAAACTGTTTTATTGGCCAGGAATGAAGAAGGACATATTTGATTACTTGGATAAATGTCTAGAATGCCAGCAGGTTAAGGCAGAACACCGACATCTAGCAGGGTTGTTTCAACCCCTACCAATTCTAGAATGGAGATGGGAAACCATCTCCATGGATTTTATCATTAGATTACCAAAATCGGCCAAGCAAAATGATTCCATCATGGTAGTGGTGGAAAAATTGAGCAAGGTTTCTCACTTCGTTCCTGTCAAGTCAACTTGCAAGGAAATCGACATTGCCAATATCTTCATGAAATAAATATTTTGGTTGCATGACATGCCTAAGGAGATCATATCTAATAGAGGTACAAAATTTACTCAAGATTTTGGAAATATTTAATGGCTGGTTTTGAGACTGAATTGTTGTTTATCATAGCCTATCACCCTCAAACTGATGGATAGACAGAGAGGGTAAACCAATTATTAGAGGATATGTTGAGTATGCATGTAATACATCAACCTAAGAAGTGGGAAGACTACATGCCACTAGTAGATTTTGCCTACAACAATGGCTATCAAGAGTCATTGAAGATGATCCCTTTTGAAACCCTCTATGGTAGACAGTGCAAGATTCCAATCAGCTAGGATAACCTAGTAGATAAAATTATAACCGGGACATACATGCTGAAATAAATGGAACAACAAGTGATTCAGATAAAGAAAAATCTGTAAATAGCTCAAGATAGATAGAAAACCTATGCAGACAGAAAGAGGACTCCTAGAGAGTTCAAAACAGGGGATCATGTGTATCTCTGAGTTGGAACCATGAAAAGATCCTTGAGGATGGGAGCTTGTACCAATATGACACCTCGGTATTTTGGACCCTTTGAAATTTTAGATAGAGTGGGACCTGTAGCCTATAGGCTATCACTCCCTCCCATAGTGAAGGCACATGATGTTTTCCATGTTTCATTATTAAAGAAATATGTACATGATTCTAATCATATTATTGACTGGTTTGTGATTTAGGTGGAACTAGAGGGAGAATTCCTGCCAGAACCTCAACGCATAATAGACAGGAAGGAAACCCCACTCAGGAATAGAACCATTGCACAGGTCAAGGTGCAGTGGAAACACTTTGGCCCAGATGAGACTACATGGGAAATGGAGGATGCCATGAAACAATCATATCCATTTTTGTTTACTTCTATACATACAGAGCACATCGACAGATAGAACATTGAGGATGATGTTCCTTTGAGGGGGAGGAGATTGTAATACCCCTATTTCCCATAGTTTGTAAATATAAATATAGCTGGCCAAGAGACTATGGCAGATCAAATATGTGTGAATGTTTGATTTGATGAACCTTTTGTATAAAAGGACAATGTATGTATTTTCTATTATTAATAGAAAATGGATAAGTGTTGCATAACTACTGAAAGGGGGGTTTTCTAAGATAGACCATGGATGCTATGAGAGAGCTGGTGAGGGGAAACATAAATGGTTGAGATGACCCCACACCAAACCAATAACTTACTGGAATTAATGGCTCAGATCCATAACAGTTATTTGAGCCAAAAATGAATTACCAGTCAGAGTGGTAGCTGGAAAAGTCCTCCTAAAGAGTTAATGAGGATATGGGGCAGAGTAACCATCTGCAAGACTTCCAGACCTGACCACGATCTGGGGAATCAGACCCACACAACCTTGTTGAGGAAGTCAAGAAAGAGGTAATTCATGGGCAGAGGCAAGAGAGCAAGCTAGAGATCTGCGAAGAGAGCAGAGTTGAAAGACCAATCTCGAGAAGAGAAAAAGAACGGTTACAACTCTTTGGTTCAAGGAAGAACTGGTAAATAAGCTCGTTTTGGGCGCAAGAATATGTTGGTAGGGTTTTCATTACAATATGATAAACGAGGCTGACGAGTGACTGTGGAATTACTCGTGCAGACCTCCTTGCTTGGTATAGAGAGAATTGGTTTCCAAGATCCTGCGGGAGGAGGAGGAGAGTAACTTATGCCCTTGACTGTCATTGAGCAAGAAGAAAGAGTCTCTCTCAAAGCATCATGGTATAGCTTGGGGGTGGCTAGTGTTAAATCCATGAGGAGTGGTTGTTCCTATGGTTGGGTGGAGACATGCACCCCTTTCAGTAGTCGCTTCACGATTTCTGGTTTCTGATAAGTATGTTCATACTCTATGTATTGAAATGGAAATGATGGTTGAATATATATATTTATCTGTCTATGAATGAGTTATGTATTGAATGATTAAGTTATAAATATGGATTGTCTCTAATCCAGTTGGATATCGGTAGCCACCCACCTATTCCACTGGCTCGAAAAACAGTTTTCCACCTTGGCAGTTTTTCGGTAGTTTTTCGGGTTCCAAACTTTTGGGGATGTTTTGAGGCCCTAAACAATGTTTTTTGGGGATTTGGGGCCCAAGTGACTATTGAAGACATTGACCCGGGCTAGTCAAAAAAAAAAATTCTCGGTTAGACCTTTCCAACAGGCTATCGTGCGCCTAAAACGAAGATCATATGCAAAACTTACGACCCCATGAAGTTGATGTACTAACTTACCCAAACGGGGCCCACATGACTTTTGGCGCTTCATCTCCTAGGGTTAGGTTTTTTTATGTCTAGGGTTTTTGAAATTCCTATTTATTGTAAAATCCCTTTAGAGCCTCATTATAACCATCTTCTTGTGAATGAGTGCAATGGTCACATCTATTCTAAGAGATAAGCAGCCACCATTCCAACAAGCTTGTTTTCTACTGCATTTTACAGTTTCAGTTTATTTCCTTATTGAATAGAAAACCAATTTTACTGTATCTTTGTTATTTTGTGTTAAGCATATTTTAATAATCTGTATTCATTTCATTTTGCTCATAAAATCTAGATCATTGGTATCAGAGTAGTCTTCTCCTTGTCGTCTTAATGCATGTCTCCAATGAGGTCAGGGTACAAAGAATTGGGTCTCAATCTTGTTTCTCTTGAGGAAAAAATCTCTCGCATGCCATAGCGACCTCTCATGGTAGGAGAAAAGAAAGATGATGGGTCATGAGATCCTTTCAAAATGTTGCTTGAGGAATCCCTCATGTAATAGAGGAACGAGATGATGGATAGTTTCGTGCAAATCCTTCGACGGCTACCAACAGGTGACACATCTTCCTCGAGTGAAAGCGTCGCCCCCTTCAAGGTACAAATAAACTTCGATATTCCTATATTTGAAGGTCAGATAGACACAAATGTTGTAGACAAGTGGTTGAATCTACTAGAAGGGTATTTTCCTATCCATAACTTTTCCAATAGAGAAAAGATTACTTTTGCGCTCCTCAAAGTTGTTCCCCATGTCAAATATTGGTGGGAAACTTTCTGTGAGAAAAAGGAAATAGAGGAACCCTCATTATTTACAATGACAACCACCTGGGAATCCTGCAGGGATGTTATTAAGGAACAATACTACCCTGTTGGAAGTTATGACAACTTGTATACCAAATGGACCACACTGCAACAAGAAAGAGACTAAGTAGTGCCAGAGTTCACAAATATCTTCCATACCTTGTGCATCAAGTTGGGTATCAGATATTCAGAGTGACATCTAGTTCTCAAGTATCATGGTTCTATGCATAGATACATCCATACCGAAATGGAATTTATGGACATCTCTTCCTTGAGTGCGGCCTACCGATATGTCGTCAAAATCGAGTAGAAGCTCAAACAAAATACGTGGCAATTTGGGCCTAGGAACCCCTCACAGAAAAAGCCAGGAAAGGGCAGCCCCAACCCACAAAAGAAAGGACAGATCAAAGATGGATAGTATTAGGACAACCATTCCAAGCTACAAGAAAAGAAGGACACCAGAAAGACAAAGAAAGATACTGGGAAGTAGTGAGAATTCCATAAGATCCCTTGGCATAACACTGCTGACTACCGCTCAAAGTAGTCGCTTGCGGCCGAAGTGAAAGCCTCTGAATTAGATGTGGGTTTTGACTATGAG
Organism: Picea glauca; assembly: GCA_000966675.3. Taxonomy (NCBI): domain Eukaryota; kingdom Viridiplantae; phylum Streptophyta; class Pinopsida; order Pinales; family Pinaceae; genus Picea; species Picea glauca. The sequence goes on along the minus strand of JZKD02S1760758.1, from coordinate 20,974 downwards.
TTAGAACCAGAAAGGGGAAGACAAATCATTAATGTGGAACCCAATGCCATCGTTGCTACCAGCAAGCTCCAGCCTAGTGAACTAGACAAGCCAAAAGAAGGATATCACCTCTTCCATTCACATGTGTGGGTAAAAGGCACCCACTACACTTCATTGTTGATAGCGGTAGCCAGAAGAACCTCAACTCATTAGAGTTCATCAAGAAGCTAGCCCTGTCGACAATGCTGCACCCACAACCCTACACCATTGGATGGCTCCTCCAAGGAAACGATCTCTATGTCAGTGAACAGTGTTGACTATTGTACGACATCAATCCCTTCAAAGACAAGGTATTATGTGATGTTTCTCCTCTCAAAGTTTGTAATGTTATTTTGGGACAACCTTATTCATGGAAATGTCATGGTGTATATGATTCTAGGCCTCATACTATTATTATTACTTTGAATAGAAAATTGTACAGGATACCTGAAGCAGTCCCTCCTAGTGTTATTTCCTTGATCTTTGCCAAGCAATGCAGGAAGGTCATCTCTCAGACTGGGAAATTTGTCTTCTTCATGATTCACTCTCAGAGTGAGCGAAATATTGTAACCAAATCCAGGGCCTCTACAACTAATCTCTCCACACAACAAAAGCAAGTGGATAAGGTCGTGGAAGAATACTCAGATATATTATCCACTCCTACCGGGGTACCTCTGCACTACCAGGTCAAGCATCCCATTGATCTGACCTCAAGCACACCACTACCCAATGGGCCAATCTACCGCTACTCTCTGTTAGAAAAAAAGGAGATCAAGAGGCAAATCCAAGAACTGATCCACAAGGGGCAGATTCATCCCAACTCATCGCCTTGTGGGAGCCCAATTGTGTTGGTGTAGAAGAAAGATGGGACCTAGCGACTCTGAATTGATTATCGGGCTCTGAATAAAATCACAGTTTGAAATCGGTACCCGATTCCATGAGTCGACGACCTCCTTGATCAACTCACAGGGGCCAAATACTTCAGGAAGATTGATCTAAAGTCTGGCTACCACCAGGTCTCAATAGAATAGACAGATGTATGGAAGACTGCCTTTGAGTCAAAATAAGGTATTTTTGAATGGTTGTTCATGCCCTTTGGTTTGACAAATTCTCCAGAAAATTTTATGAGGATGATGGACGATATCCTACGACCATTCACCAATACTTTTGCAGTGGTGTATCTGGATGACATCATCATCTACAAAAATACTTGGGAGGAACACTTGCAACATTTTCAGCAGGTTCTGCACACCCCACGGTAGCACAAACTATATACAAACATAGAAAAAATCTCCTTCAGCATGGACATGGTCCATTACTTAGGCTACATCGTTGATCAACATGGTGTGCATGTGGATCTAGCCAAGATCTAGGTCATCCGTGACTGGCCAGCCCCAACCATACTCACTGAACTTTGAAGCTTCTTGGGCCTCTCCAATTTATATCATAGGTTCGTGTTGATATTCTCTCATATCGCATGGCCCCTNGACAAGCTAGATGGATGGCTCTCCTTAGTGAGTTTGATTTTGAAATCAAACATATCAAAGGAAAATAAAATAGGGTGGTTGATGCCCTTAGCAGAAGTGTGAAAATGATTCACCTGGCAGCAGTAAGCACCTGTGAAACAAACGTCAGGAAGAGAGTCAAGAGTGCACAAGAAACTAATGCATTCTTCGAGGATGTAAAATCATACTAAGAACAAGAGCCCATGGGGATGAAGTACGAAGGTTATCAAATGTTGAATGATGGCTTGCTAACTTACAAATGTAGGTGGTATATCCCAAATTGTGACCACTTGAAGAGGTTCATGATGGATGAACTACATAAAAGACCATATATTGGTCATCCTGGTTATCAGAAAATGATTACAGCCACTAGGAAACTGTTTTATTGGCCAGGAATGAAGAAGGACATATTTGATTACTTGGATAAATGTCTAGAATGCCAGCAGGTTAAGGCAGAACACCGACATCTAGCAGGGTTGTTTCAACCCCTACCAATTCTAGAATGGAGATGGGAAACCATCTCCATGGATTTTATCATTAGATTACCAAAATCGGCCAAGCAAAATGATTCCATCATGGTAGTGGTGGAAAAATTGAGCAAGGTTTCTCACTTCGTTCCTGTCAAGTCAACTTGCAAGGAAATCGACATTGCCAATATCTTCATGAAATAAATATTTTGGTTGCATGACATGCCTAAGGAGATCATATCTAATAGAGGTACAAAATTTACTCAAGATTTTGGAAATATTTAATGGCTGGTTTTGAGACTGAATTGTTGTTTATCATAGCCTATCACCCTCAAACTGATGGATAGACAGAGAGGGTAAACCAATTATTAGAGGATATGTTGAGTATGCATGTAATACATCAACCTAAGAAGTGGGAAGACTACATGCCACTAGTAGATTTTGCCTACAACAATGGCTATCAAGAGTCATTGAAGATGATCCCTTTTGAAACCCTCTATGGTAGACAGTGCAAGATTCCAATCAGCTAGGATAACCTAGTAGATAAAATTATAACCGGGACATACATGCTGAAATAAATGGAACAACAAGTGATTCAGATAAAGAAAAATCTGTAAATAGCTCAAGATAGATAGAAAACCTATGCAGACAGAAAGAGGACTCCTAGAGAGTTCAAAACAGGGGATCATGTGTATCTCTGAGTTGGAACCATGAAAAGATCCTTGAGGATGGGAGCTTGTACCAATATGACACCTCGGTATTTTGGACCCTTTGAAATTTTAGATAGAGTGGGACCTGTAGCCTATAGGCTATCACTCCCTCCCATAGTGAAGGCACATGATGTTTTCCATGTTTCATTATTAAAGAAATATGTACATGATTCTAATCATATTATTGACTGGTTTGTGATTTAGGTGGAACTAGAGGGAGAATTCCTGCCAGAACCTCAACGCATAATAGACAGGAAGGAAACCCCACTCAGGAATAGAACCATTGCACAGGTCAAGGTGCAGTGGAAACACTTTGGCCCAGATGAGACTACATGGGAAATGGAGGATGCCATGAAACAATCATATCCATTTTTGTTTACTTCTATACATACAGAGCACATCGACAGATAGAACATTGAGGATGATGTTCCTTTGAGGGGGAGGAGATTGTAATACCCCTATTTCCCATAGTTTGTAAATATAAATATAGCTGGCCAAGAGACTATGGCAGATCAAATATGTGTGAATGTTTGATTTGATGAACCTTTTGTATAAAAGGACAATGTATGTATTTTCTATTATTAATAGAAAATGGATAAGTGTTGCATAACTACTGAAAGGGGGGTTTTCTAAGATAGACCATGGATGCTATGAGAGAGCTGGTGAGGGGAAACATAAATGGTTGAGATGACCCCACACCAAACCAATAACTTACTGGAATTAATGGCTCAGATCCATAACAGTTATTTGAGCCAAAAATGAATTACCAGTCAGAGTGGTAGCTGGAAAAGTCCTCCTAAAGAGTTAATGAGGATATGGGGCAGAGTAACCATCTGCAAGACTTCCAGACCTGACCACGATCTGGGGAATCAGACCCACACAACCTTGTTGAGGAAGTCAAGAAAGAGGTAATTCATGGGCAGAGGCAAGAGAGCAAGCAAGAGATCTGCGAAGAGAGCAGAGTTGAAAGACCAATTTCGAGAAGAGAAAAAGAACGGTTACAACTCTTTGGTTCAAGGAAGAACTGGTAAATAAGCTCATTTTGGGTGCAATAATATGTTGGCAGGGTTTTCATTACAATATGATAAATGAGGCTGACGAGTGACTGTGGAATTACTCGTGCAGACCTCCTTGCTTGGTATAGAGAGAATTGGTTTCCAAGATCCTACGGGAGGAGGAGGAGAGTAACTTATGACCTTGACTATCATTGAGCAAGAAGAAAGAGTCTCTCTTAAAGCATCATGGTATAGCTTGGGGGTGGCTAGCAGTAAATCCATGAGGAGTGGTTGTTCATATGGTTGGGTGGAGACATGCACCCCTTTCAGTAGTCGCTTCACGATTTCTGGTTTCTGATAAGTATGTTCATACTCTGTGTATTGAAATGGAAATGATGGTTGAATATATATATTTATCTGTCTATGAATGAGTTATGTATTGAATGATTAAGTTATAAATATGGATTATCTCTAATCCAGTTGGATATCGGTAGCCACCCACCTATTCCACTGGCTCGAAAAACAGTTTTCCACCTTGGCAATTTTTCGGTAGTTTTTCGGGTTCCAAACTTTTGGGGACGTTTTGAGGCCCTAAACAATGTTTTTTGGGGATTTGGGGCCCAAGTGACTATTGAAGGCATTGACCCGGGCTAGTCAAAAAAAAAAAATCTCGGTTAGACCTTTCCAACAGGCTATCGTGCGCCTAAAACGAAGATCATATGCAAACCTTACGACCCCATGAAGTTGATGTACTAACTTACCCAAACGTGGCCCACATGACTTTTGGCGCTTCATCTCCTAGGGTTAGGTTTTTTTATGTCTAGGGTTTTTGAAATTCCTATTTATTGTAAAATCCCTTTAGAGCCTCATTGTAACCATCTTCTTGTGAATGAGTGCAATGGTCACATCTCTTCTAAGAGATAAGCAGCCACCATTCCAACAAGCTTGTTTTCTATTGCATTTTACAGTTTCAGTTTATTTCCTTATTGAATAGAAAACCAATTTTACTGTATCTCTGTTATTTTGTGTTAAGCATATTTTAATAATCTGTATTCATTTCATTTTTCTCATAAAATCTAGATCATTGGTATCAGAGTAGTCTTCTCCTTGTCGTCTTAATGCATGTCTCCAACGAGGTCAGGGTACAAAGAATTGGGTCTCGATCTTGTTTCTCTTGAGGAAAAAATCTCTCGCATGCCATAGAAACCTCTCATGGTAGGAGAAAATAAAGATGATGGGTCATGAGATCCTTTCAAAATGTTGCTTGAGGAAGCCCTCATGCAACAGAGGAACGAGATGATGGATAGTTTCGTGCAAATCCTTCGACGGCTACCAACAGGTGACACATCTTCCTCGAGTGAAGGCGTCGCCCCCTTCAAGGTACAAATAAACTTCGATATTCCTATATTTGAAGGTCAGATAGACGCAAATGTTGTAGACAAGTGGTTGAATCTACTAGAAGGGTATTTTCCTATCCATAACTTTTCCAATAGAGAAAAGATTACTTTTGCACTCCTCAAAGTTGTTCCCCATGTCAAATATTGGTGGGAAACTTTCTGTGAGAAAAAGGAAATAGAGGAACCCTCATTATTTACAATGACGACCACCTGGGAATCCTGCAGGGATGTTATTAAGGAACAATACTACCCTGTCGGAAGTTATGACAACTTGTATACCAAATGGACCACACTGCAACAAGAAAGAGACTAAGCAGTGCCAGAGTTCACAAATATCTTCCATACCTTGTGCATCAAGTTGGGTATCAGATATTCAGAGTGACATCTAGTTCTCAAGTATCATGGTTCTATGCATAGATACATCCATACCGAAATGGAATTTATGGACATCTCTTCCTTGAGTGCGGCCTACCGATATGTCGTCAAAATCGAGTAGAAGCTCAAACAAAATACGTGGCAATTTGGGCCTAGGAACCCCTCACAGAAAAAGCCAGGAAAGGGCAGCCCCAACCCACAAAAGAAAGGACAGATCAAAGATGGATAGTATTAGGACAACCATTCCAAGCTACAAGAAAAGAAGGACACCAGAAAGACAAAGAAAGATACTGGGAAGTAGTGAGAATTCCATAAGATCCCTTGGCATAACACTGCTGACTACCGCTCAAAGTAGTCGCTTGCGGCCGAAGTGAAAGCCTCTGAATTAGATGTGGGTTTTGACTATGAGTTAGAACCAGAAAGGGGAAGACAAATCATTAATGTGGAACCCAATGCCATCGTTGCTACCAGCAAGCTCCAGCCTAGTGAACTAGACAAGCCAAAAGAAGGATATCACCTCTTCCATTCACATGTGTGGGTAAAAGGCACCCACTACACTTCATTGTTGATAGCGGTAGCCAGAAGAACCTCAACTCATTAGAGTTCATCAAGAAGCTAGCCCTGTCGACAATGCTGCACCCACAACCCTACACCATTGGATGGCTCCTCCAAGGAAACGATCTCTATGTCAGTGAACAGTGTTGACTATTGTACGACATCAATCCCTTCAAAGACAAGGTATTATGTGATGTTTCTCCTCTCAAAGTTTGTAATGTTATTTTGGGACAACCTTATTCATGGAAATGTCATGGTGTATATGATTCTAGGCCTCATACTATTATTATTACTTTGAATAGAAAATTGTACAGGATACCTGAAGCAGTCCCTCCTAGTGTTATTTCCTTGATCTTTGCCAAGCAATGCAGGAAGGTCATCTCTCAGACTGGGAAATTTGTCTTCTTCATGATTCACTCTCAGAGTGAGCGAAATATTGTAACCAAATCCAGGGCCTCTACAACTAATCTCTCCACACAACAAAAGCAAGTGGATAAGGTCGTGGAAGAATACTCAGATATATTATCCACTCCTACCGGGGTACCTCTGCACTACCAGGTCAAGCATCCCATTGATCTGACCTCAAGCACACCACTACCCAATGGGCCAATCTACCGCTACTCTCTGTTAGAAAAAAAGGAGATCAAGAGGCAAATCCAAGAACTGATCCACAAGGGGCAGATTCATCCCAACTCATCGCCTTGTGGGAGCCCAATTGTGTTGGTGTAGAAGAAAGATGGGACCTAGCGACTCTGAATTGATTATCGGGCTCTGAATAAAATCACAGTTTGAAATCGGTACCCGATTCCATGAGTCGACGACCTCCTTGATCAACTCACAGGGGCCAAATACTTCAGGAAGATTGATCTAAAGTCTGGCTACCACCAGGTCTCAATAGAATAGACAGATGTATGGAAGACTGCCTTTGAGTCAAAATAAGGTATTTTTGAATGGTTGTTCATGCCCTTTGGTTTGACAAATTCTCCAGAAAATTTTATGAGGATGATGGACGATATCCTACGACCATTCACCAATACTTTTGCAGTGGTGTATCTGGATGACATCATCATCTACAAAAATACTTGGGAGGAACACTTGCAACATTTTCAGCAGGTTCTGCACACCCCACGGTAGCACAAACTATATACAAACATAGAAAAAATCTCCTTCAGCATGGACATGGTCCATTACTTAGGCTACATCGTTGATCAACATGGTGTGCATGTGGATCTAGCCAAGATCTAGGTCATCCGTGACTGGCCAGCCCCAACCATACTCACTGAACTTTGAAGCTTCTTGGGCCTCTCCAATTTATATCATAGGTTCGTGTTGATATTCTCTCATATCGCATGGCCCCTCATCAAAGTAACCAGGGGTGGAAATAAGGAACAATTTGTGTGGGTCATGTACCAACAATAAGCCTTTGATGACTTGAAGAAGTGTTTGTGCTCATCCCCGGTACTTTCATTACCGGACCTGCAACATCCCTTTGAGATAGAGACAGATGCTTCAGACTATGTTGTGGGCATCATTCTCACTCAACACGGCCACCCCATGGCATATAATAGTGAGACACTATTAGATTTTGTCCATAAGTACCCTACTTACGACAAAGAAATGTGCTTCATTGTGAAATCCTTCCGCCAGTGGAGACATTATATTCTTGGGATGGAGACAGTCATCCACACTGATCACAAGCCACTACAGTTCATGCAGACCCAAGGAAAATCACAGAATGACTGCCACCAAAAGTGGTCAACATACTTACAGCAGTTCCACCTCAACATCAAGTATAAAACATGAAGTACCAACTGATTTGTTGACTTCCTCAACCGACCTCCAATCACGACACTCACCATGGTGCTAGACTCTTGTGGACAAGAGACCTCGGGAAGGCCCCAGCTCTACGAGGCAGACCCGGACGTCTCCACCACCTACCAAAGGTGGGGTGCCAAATAAATGGTCGCTAATTTCCATATTCAAGATGGGTTGTTGTGATGTTTGAGCCATATTTGCGTTCCTTCAAGCGAGTGCGTGAAGCTAATTTGGGAATCTCACTACNCCTTTGGTTTGACAAATTCTCCAGAAAATTTTATGAGGATGATGGACGATATCCTACGAACTTTCACCAATACTTTTGCAGTGGTGTATCTGGATGACATCATCATCTACAAAAAGACTTGGGAGGAACACTTGCAACATATTCAGCAGGTTCTACACACCCCACGGTAGCACAAACTATATACAAACTTAGAAAAATTCTCCTTCAGCATGTACATGGTCCATTACTTAGGCTACATCGTTGATCAACATAGTGTGCATGTGGATCTAGCCAAGATCCAGGTCATCCGTGACTGGCCAGCCCCAACCATACTCACTGAACTTTGAAGCTTCTTGGGCCTCTCCAATTTATATCATAGGTTCGTGTTGATATTCTCTCATATCGCATGGCCCCTCATCCAAGTAACCAGGGGTGGAAATAAGGAACAATTTGCGTGGGTCATGTACCAACAATAAGCCTTTGATGACTTGAAGAAGTGTTTGTGCTCATCCCCGGTACTTTCATTACCAGACCTGCAACATCCCTTTGAGATAGAGACAGATGCTTCAGACTATGTTGTGGGCATCATTCTCACTCAACACGGCCACCCCATGGCATATAATAGTGAGACACTATCAGATTTTGTCCGTAAGTACCCTACTTACGACAAAGAAATGTGCTTCATTGTGAAATCCTTCCGCCAGTGGAGACATTACATTCTTGGGATGGAGACATTCATCCACACTGATCACAAGCCACTACAGTTCATGCAGACCCAAGGAAAATCACAGAATGACTGCCATCAAAAGTGCTCAACATACTTACAGCAGTTCCACCTCAACATCAAGTATAAAACAGGAAGTACCAACCGATTTGTTGACTGCCTCAACCGACCTCCAATCGCGACACTCACCATGGTGCTAGACTCTTGTGGCCAAGAGACCTTCGGATGGCCCCACATCTACGAGACAGACCCTGACTTCTCCACCACCTGCCAAATGTTGGGTGCCAAATAAATGGTCGCTAATTTCCATATTCAAGATGGGTTGTTGTGTTGTTTGAGCCATATTTGCGTTCCTTCAAGCGAGTGAGTGAAGCTAATTTGGGAATCTCACTACAATCGGGTGGCAGGACACTTTGGTGTCAAAAAGACAGTGGCAGTGTTGCAGAAACATTTCTACTGGCTAAAAATTTGACAGGATGTTGACAAGTATATCAAGTCCTGCACCGCTTGCGCTATTGCCAAACCGACCACTAAGAAACAGGGATTGTACACCCCTCTGCCTACTCCTAACAATCCATGGGAATCCATCTCAATGGACTACATGTCGGGCCTCCCATCCACCAAGAGGGGAAATAACTGTATTTTTGTGGTTGTTGATCACTTTTCCAAGATGGCGATTCTAGCTACCTATAAGAAGAACATCACAGCAGAAGCCATTGCCAAGATCTTCTTTGAACGAGTATGGGTACATTTTGGGATCCCACAAACCATTATCTCAGACCGTGACGGTCGGTTCCTCGGCTCATTCTGGTTGAGCCTCTGGTCACTGCTATATACCAAGCTCACCAAATCCACTTCCTTCCACCCCCAGACAGATGGCCAAACTGAGGTTGTCAATTAGATAGTCATACATATCCTGTGCATGTACAATTCAAAACACCCCCGCACATGGGATGAGAGTCTTCCCTATGTCCAACATAGCTACAACCAAGCCCTACATAGCTCAACTAGAAACAACCCCTTTCAGGTGGGGTTGGGATTCCAACCATTGGGCCCCATGGATGTTGTACTACCCCTAGTGACCACCTCGACCGACTCATCCCCCGCTCCACCAGAAGATGACAAAGCCACCTGGTTCATTGAGCAGATCCAACACATCTTCCAATAGGTTCAGGATATTCTACATAATTCTAATGCCAAGTACAAGCAACACCATGATCAACATCGACTGCCACATAATTTTCAGGTGGGCAACAAAGTTTGGTTGCATTTGAAAAAAGAACGGCTTACAGGGCCCCATCGGAAAATTCTCCCACTCCATTATGGGCCATACACCATCACCAATGTTGTGGGTAACAATGATTTTAAGCTCAACATTCCCCCCTTCCTTGGTCTGCATGCAGTCTTTAACGTGGCTCTCCTTCGCTCATATTTCCCACCATTATTGGACACCTCAGAGATAGAAGAGGAGTTGACACCAATAGAGCTCAACCCTGACTGCATGCAATAGGCATCCAGTGATTAGATTGTGGAAAAATAGATCAAGGGAACTCAACAACAAAGGATCCAGCTTTATCGATTCGTCAAAGCAGGGCAACTTCTGCACCAAGGCAAGTGGCTCATCCGAGGCCAAATTCAACAAAAATTTCTTCATCTTATGGGGGAACTCAATGCAATGGAGACCATTTATTCCTAAGGAGGGAGGATTGATCCAAGTGGATATCGGTGGCCACCCACCTATTCCATTGGCTCGAAAACAATTTTCCACCTTGGCAGCTTTTCAACAGTTTTTCGGGTTCCAAACTTCCGGGGNACTTCCTCAACCGACCTCCAATCACGACACTCACCATGGTGCTAGACTCTTGTGGACAAGAGACCTCCGGATGGCCCCACCTCTACGAGACAGACCCTGACTTCTCCACCACCTACCAAATGTTGGGTGCCAAATAAATGGTCGCTAATTTCCATATTCAAGATGGGTTGTTGTGATGTTTGAGCCATATTTGCGTTCCTTCAAGCGAGTGCGTGAAGCTAATTTGGGAATCTCACTACAGTCGGGTGGCAGGACACTTTGGTGTCAAAAAGACAGTGGCAGTGTTGCAGAAACATTTCTACTGGCTAAAAATTTGACAGGATGTTGACAAGTATATCAAGTCCTGCACCGCTTGCGCTATTGCCAAACCGACCACTAAGAAATAGGGACTGTACACCCCTCTGTCTACTCCTAACAAGCCATGGGAATCCATCTCAATGGACTACATGTCGGGCCTCCCGTCCACCAAGAGGGGAAATAAATGTATTTTTGTGGTTGTTGATCACTTTTCCAAGATGGCGATTCTAGCTGCCTATAAGAAGAACATCACAGCAGAAGCCACTGCCAAGATCTTCTTTGAACGAGTATGGGTACATTTTGGGATCCCACAAACCATTATCTCAGACCGTGACGGTCGGTTCCTCAGCTCATTCTGGTTGAGCCTCTGGTCACTACTATATACCAAGCTCACCAAATCCACTTCCTTCCACCCCCAGACAGATGGCCAAACTGAGGTTGTCAATTAGATAGTCATACATATCCTGTGCATGTACAATTCAAAACACCCCCACACATGGGATGAGAGTCTTCCCTATGTCCAACATAGCTACAACCAAACCCTACATATCTCAACTAGAAACAACCCCTTTCAGGTGGGGTTGGGATTCCAACCATTGGGCCCCATGGATGTTGCACTACCCCTAGTGACCACCTCGACCGACTCATCCCCCGCTCCACCAGAAGATGACAAAGCCACCTGGTTCATTGAGCAGATCCAACACATCTGCCAACAGGTTCAGGATATTCTACATAATTCTAATGCCAAGTACAAGCAACGCCATGATCAACATCGGCTACCACATTAGTTTCAGGTGGGCAACAAAGTTTGGTTGCATTTGCAAAAAGAACGACTTACAGGGCCCCATCGGAAGCTTCTCCCACTCCATTATGGGCCATACACCATCACCAATGTTGTGGGTAACAATGATTTTAAGCTCAACATTCCCCCCTTCCTTGGTCTGCATGCAGTCTTTAACGTGGCTCTCCTTCGCTCATATTTCCCACCATTATTGGACACCTCAGAGATAGAAGAGGAGTTGACACCAATAGAGCTCAACCCTGACTGCATGCAATAGGCATCCAGTGATTAGATTGTGGAAAAATAGATCAAGGGAACTCAACAACAAAGGATCCAGCTTTATCGATTCGTCAAAGCAGGGCAACTTCTGCACCAAGGCAAGTGGCTCATCCGAGGCCAAATTCAACAAAAATTTCTTCATCTTATGGGGGAACTCAATGCAATGGAGACCATTTATTCCTAAGGAGGGAGGATTGATCCAAGTGGATATCGGTGGCCACCCACCTATTCCATTGGCTCGAAAACAATTTTCCACCTTGGCAGCTTTTCAACAGTTTTTCGGGTTCCAAACTTCCGGGGCTGTTTTGAGTCCTTAAACAGTGCTTTTTGGGGATTTGGGGCCCAAGTGGATACTTGGGCTACTCGAAAATTCTTCTTCTCGATTAGACCTTTCCAATGGGCTATCGTGCGCCTAAAACAAAGATCGTATGAAAAAGTTACGACCCTGAGAAGTTGATGTACTAACTTACCCAAATGGGGCCCACATGACTTTTGGCGCTTCATCTCCTAGGGTTAGGTTTTTGGATGTCTAGGGTTTTTGAAATTCTTGTTTATTGTAAAAGGCCTTCAGAGCCTCATTGTAACCATCTTCTTGCGAATGAGCACAGGTGTCACATCTTTCCTCAAAGATAAGCTGCCACCATTCCAGCAAGCTTGTTTTCCACTGCATTTTATAGTTTCAACTTATTTCCTTATTGAATAGAAAACCAATTTTATTGTATCTCTGTTATTTTGTGTTAAGCATATTTTAATAATATGTATTCATTTCATTCTTCTCATAAAATCTGCATCAATATCTATGTGGACTCATGCTTTTGAATGGTTGTCTTCTTGCCTCAGTTTAACAATTAAAGAGTCATGGGACGTAAGCCTACAAGAGGGTCGGGGTATGATTTATTGGAATGTCTAAGTCCTGTCGGTCTCTAAAATCTACCCTCACGGGGATTCCAAGTTCAAACCTTGTGGGAGCAGGGCACCTCCTTCAAACTCTTCACCGTATGACCGAGGGATCATGTCCATATCCTTAACCATTTACGACTAAAGGAATTTGCGTTTAATCCCGCAAGAGTTTTCAAAGGACCCATGTGACCAAGGTCTGGGAACCCTACGATAGGCTTGAAAGGAGTTGAGCCTTTCTAACTTCGAAACTCTGGGAGTTTGGAGCTCCAGAGTGTTTTGGCCTAACCATTTATAAACCGACCGAAGGAAACTAATGGTCACGGTTACCCACAAGGGTGATTGGAGCCTGGCAGTCTCCCTAACCGTGCCAGATAGACCTACCTCAACATTAAACCTTGACCCATTTACCCATCACAAAGTAACACAAATCATTGATTCGATGGTATTCATGAGTCCCCTTGGCTGTTGGATCTACGCCAAGGTAACTTCAACGAAGTCCCACTTCAGGAGAACAGAGATGTTATAGCATCAATTTCCCTAAAAGTTGAAGTTACGAAGTGAGGAGAGCCATGGATATGGGGAGTTTGTTAATAACCCCTCTTAACCATTCGGTCATCCAAAGGAGGGACCCATGTATGATACTTCGGCGAAGTTCTACTTCGGGAGAGTGGAGCAGCCATAAAGACGAAACCCCCGAAGGGAGGAGCTACAAAGTAACGAGAACCGTAGATCTAGGTATCCTTCAGGATCTTCCCTGGCCGTTGGATTTATACCAGGGTCAGCCCGACGTTGACCACTCCATAAGAAAGGGGGTGGTAAGCGAGTTGAGCACCTGAATGCCAAATTCACAAAGTGATAATATCTATAGATATGAGGACGTTTCAGTATCTCCCGTGACCATCGGATCTAGACCATGGTCATCCCTACGCTAACCACTCCAAGAGCAAGGAGGAATTCACACCACGAATCCCCCGAACGTCGAAGTTACGAAGTAATAGAGGCTGTAGATCCAGGGGTTACATGGACACGCCTTGACCATGAGATCGAAGGACTTGAAAAGTGATTAGTCATGGGTGATGTGGAATGCTGATGTCACCTAGGGTGACATGGACCCACATTTGATGTGCCACGTGTCACCTGAACTCAAATGTTTCGCAGACCCTACGTGCCCATTAAAATGTGACATGTGTCACCCACTGTAGGGGCCACATGTCCTCTCTACCTTGTTGCGTGTCATCTCTGGCAATTACCTGTTGGTCCATGTGGCAGGAGGAGTATTCAGGACCCACCTGTCTCGCTGTCACATCTAATACGTCACCTCGTGCGAGAGTGGACCCTTTGGGAGTTCCAGAGTTCGGGACTCTGGGGGTTTGGGATGCAACATCATGGGTAAGGTGAAAGGCCCAAAGTTTGAAGCCACATGGAGAGATTCTGGGACTTCGAGAGTCTGGGACTTTGAGACTCTGGAGGTTTGGAATACAGTGTCAAGGGTGAGTCCAAAGGCCCGAAGGTCAGAACCACGTGGCGATATTTCAGGATCCCCCAGGAGTTCGGGAATTCAGGACTCCAAAGGACATGCGTGTAGAAAAGAAAATGGATGTTCAACACCAAAGCATCGAGCAATGAATTCTCCTCTAGCTTGTGTGTTAGATGAGAATTAAGTCTCGTTGTTGGTTTGGATGGTGGATGGACCTTCCTTGTGGGAGGTGTGAACCTAGAAATGGTATGAACAAGATGGATCCACGTGGACCTCAACCAATGAACACCCAAAGGACTTCGAGAAGCCATAACTTGTAAACCAGAGGTCGGATTAGAGCCTGGTAACATTCGTTAGAAAGCTACGAGCGAGTAGAAGAGGATGAATCATCTCAGAGAGATGATTTGAGTAAGAAAAAGTTTGATGCCCCATCCCTAGAAAGGGTACTTAGGGGTCGGGTGTGTTACACCTGTGCATCTTGGAACAACACTGCATAATCCTACTCTTCAATCCCTGAGGCTAAGAAAACACTCCTGGAACCATAGCACATTTTCCACTCTCAACACATCCCCTAAATCCATATGGAATACCACTGTTCCAGATCCCTGTACTACATGATTGGTCCTCCTACCACACTCCTCGTACATAACTGAGTTAGACATTGTGAAACTCACAAACAAATCATGTTCCCCTATCATGTGTCATTGGCTCTCACTGGATGAGAACCATGCAATCCTCCAAGGCAAGCATCATGCTTCCCCAAGTCACGACCATCTAATGAAATTCTACCCAAGTGCATCATCCAAGTCACCAAAAACTCTATGTGTATGCACATGCCACCATCAATCTTGTGTCCTCATCTGAACACTCCCAAGTTGTGGTTGGACACTTATTCTATTCCACTCTAGACCACCACAACTCATCTATGAAAATGTCCTCATTTTCTTGGGTCAAATACTTCATACATTGTCATATCTTGACAATGTGAAACTATCCGACCCGATGAATACTTTATCTCAACAACCCTCCAAACGTATGAAGCCATATTGTATGTGCCAAAGAACCTGAGCTACACCCATTGTAACTCACCATGAAAAGTCATCGAAAGTCCATCCACATGGTTGGAAATATGCCACACAACATACTGTTGTGATCCAATCTATCCGCCAATCTACCAGAACTCCCATCCCGCCACACCACCAAGCTGCAATAGCTCACAACTCCTCATCTGGACGGTCTACTTCATGTCTCAAACCAGAGACCATCTAACCTATTGCCACCTGCAATCGTCATTGTAGCCCCCTCTCAGAGTTATCACCTGTGACCTGCCCAAAACAAAAACAAGAAAAACACTCCTCCACTGTTGTATCCAAAATGTGTCTCAAGATGATCTCCTTCTCTTCAGATCCCAATCTCTGAAACCATGTCAATTTTTACATGCAACTCTATGTGACTAATTTTCAAATCTGAGAAATTGCTTCCTAATGAACCAACAATAACACCATAGCTATTATCACTGAAAATTTCTACACTGAAAGTTATTTACTGAAAACATATGTAGTAAAAACACAAAAGATCAAAGATGAATCATCAACACATATGAGACACAATTTTACTTCTGCAATCTTGTTAACATCAGAAATCCCAAGGGTAAAATCAACCCTCCCAACCAATACAATATCACCAAAATATGAGGACAACCTTGTCCTCCAAAGTCATTAAAATTGAGAACAACCTTGTTCTCCAATACAAATCAGAAAAAAAACCCTCAACAATAATTCAGAAATCTCATCTGCCCACGAATCTGCTGTAGACCACCTGTACGGCATGTTGACGTCACTTGTCATCATGTATGGATCTGTACCTGCCTAGAAAAATCTGATACATGATTCACCTAACTGGAAACCTGCAGACATACGTTTTTTTATCCACTGCAAATCATGTATACCCTACACGCGATTTGTCCTTCTACAACCCGCATATATGTGTGCTTTGTCTTCCTGCAAATCACGTATGGTATGAAAAATTGGTCACATGTCCGACCTTCTTCGCTCCTCTCTTCAGGGCCAAATTCGCCACCTAGCAAACTTTCCCTTTGTTGAGATCACCAATCCTCCAACCATAAGTTCAAACTTACTTATGCTAGCTCCATCATGTCTCCACACACTCTACATTATACGAAATGTCACAATGACCTCTCTCATATACATACAATCCTTAGGAGTCACCATAGAATCCCCTCCACAAGTCAACATCAAATTAGGCTTTCTGTGTGGGTGTGAAGCCCCAACACAAGCCCATAAAGCCCATCCCCAAACCCATGAAGCCCCCACTCAAATCCAAGGGGGATTTTCACCAAACCGAAAGTTTGATGTGGTGCCCACNCCTAGGGTTAGGTTTTTGGATGTCTAGGGTTTTTGAAATTCTTGTTTATTGTAAAAGGCCTTCAGAGCCTCATTGTAACCATCTTCTTGCGAATGAGCACAGGTGTCACATCTTTTCTCAAAGATAAGCTGCCACCATTCCAGCAAGCTTGTTTTCCACTACATTTTATAGTTTCAACTTATTTCCTTATTGACTAGAAAACCAATTTTATTGTATCTCTGTTATTTTGTGTTAAGCATCTTTTAATAATATGTATTCATTTCGTTCTTCTCATAAAATCTGCATCAATATCTCTGTGGACTCATGCTTTTGAATGGTTATCTGCTTGCCTCAGTTTAACAATTAAAGAGTCATGGGACGTAAGCCTACAAGAGGGTCGGGGTAGGATTTATTGGAATGTCTAAGTCCTGTCGGTCTCTAAAATCTACCCTCGCGGGGATTCCAAGTTCAAACCTTGTGGGAGCAGGGCACCTCCTTCAAACTCTTCATTGTATGACCGAGGGATCATGTCCATATCCTTAACCATTTACGACTAAAGGAATTTGCGTGTAATCCCGCAAGAGTTTTCAAAGGACCCATGTGACCAAGGTCTGGGAACCCTACGATAGGCTTGAAAGGAGCTGAGCCTTTATAACTTCGAAACTCTGGGAGTTTGGAGCTCCGGAGTGTTTTGGCCTAACCATTTATAAACCGACCGAAGGAAACTAATGGTCACGGTTACCCACAAGGGTGATTGGAGCCTGACAGTCTCCCTAACCGTGCCAGATAGACCTGCCTCAACATTAAACCTTGACCCATTTACCCATCACAAAGTAACACAAATCATTGATTCGATGGTATTCATGAGTCCCCTTGGCTGTTGCATCTACGCCAAGGTAACTGCAACAAAGTCCCACTTCAGGAGAACGGAGATGTTATAGCATCAATTTCCCTAAACGTTGAAGTTACGAAGTGAGGAGAGCCATGGATATGGGGAGTTTGTTAATAACCCCTCTTAACCATTCGGTCATCCAAAGGAGGGACCCATGTATGATACTTCGGCGAAGTCCTACTTCGGGAGAGTGGAGCAGCCATAAAGACGAAACCCACGAAGGGAGGAGATACGAAGTAACGAGAACCGTAGATCTAGGTATCCTTCAGGATCTTCCCTGGCCGTTGGATTTATACCAGGGTCAGCCCGACATTGACCACTCCATAAGAAAGGGGGTGGTAAGCGAGTGGAGCACCTGAATGCCAAATTCACAAAGTGATAATATCTATAGATCTGAGGACGTTTCAGTATCTCTCGTGACCATCAGATCTAGACCATGGTCATCCCTACGCTAACCACTCCAAGAGCAAGGAGGAATTCACACCACGAATCCCCCGAACGTCGAAGTTACGAAGTAATAGAGGATGTAGATCCAGGGGTTACATGGACACACCTTGACCATGAGATCGAAGGACTTGAAAAGTGATTAGTCATGGGTGATGTGGAATGTTGATGTCACCTAGGGTGACATGGACCCACATTTGATGTGCCACGTGTCACCTGGACTCAAATGTTTCACAGACCCTACGTGCCCATTAAAATGTGACATGTGTCACCCACTGTAGGGGCCACATGTCCTCTCTACCTTGTTGCGTGTCATCTCTGGCAATTACCTATTGGTCCATGTGGCAGGAGGAGTATTCAGGACCCACCTGTCTCGCTGTCACATCTAATACGTCACCCCGTGCGAGAGTGGACCCTTTGGGAGTTCCAGAGTTCGGGACTCTGGGGGTTTGGGATGCAACGTCATGGGTAAGGTGAAAGGCCCAAAGTTTGAAGCCACATGGAGAGATTCCGGGACTTCGAGAGTCCGGGACTTTGAGACTCCGGAGGTTTGGAATACAGTGTCAAGGGTGAGTCCAAAGGCCCGAAGGTCAGAGCCACGTGGCGATATTTCAGGATCCCCCAGGAGTTCAGGAATTCAGGACTCCGAAGGACATGCGTGTAGAAAAGAAAATGGATGTTCAACACCAAAGCATCGAGCACTGAATTCTCCTCTAGCTTGTGTGTTAGATGAGAATTAAGTCTCACTGTTGGTTTGGATGGTGGATGGACCTTCCTTGCGGGAGGTGGGAACCTAGAAATGGTACGAACAAGATGGATCCACGTGGACCTCAACCAATGAACACCCAAAGGACTTCGAGAAGCCATAACTTGTAAACCAGAGGTCGGATTAGAGCCTGGTAACATTCGTTAGAAAGCTACGAGCGAGTAGAAGAGGATGAATCATCTCAGAGAGATGATTTGAGTAAGAAAAAGTTTGATGCCCCATCCCTAGAAAGGGTACTTAGGGGTCGGGTGTGTTACACCTGTGCATCTTGGAACAACACTGCATAATCCTACTCTTCAATCCCTGAGGCTAAGAAAACACTCCTGGAACCATAGCACATTTTCCACTCTCAACACATCCCCTAAATCCATATGGAATACCACTGTTCCAGATCCCTGTACTACATGATTGGTCCTCCTACCACACTCCTCGTACATAACTGAGTTAGACATTGTGAAACTCACAAACAAATCATGTTCCCCTATCATGTGTCATTGGCTCTCACTGGATGAGAACCATGCAATCCTCCAAGGCAAGCATCATGCTTCCCCAAGTCACGACCATCTAATGAAATTCTACCCAAGTGCATCATCCAAGTCACCAAAAACTCTATGTGTATGCACATGCCACCATCAATCTTGTGTCCTCATCTGAACACTCCCAAGTTGTGGTTGGACACTTATTCTATTCCACTCTAGACCACCACAACTCATCTATGAAAATGTCCTCATTTTCTTGGGTCAAATACTTCATACATTGTCATATCTTGACAATGTGAAACTATCCGACCCGATGAATACTTTATCTCAACAACCCTCCAAACGTATGAAGCCATATTGTATGTGCCAAAGAACCTGAGCTACACCCATTGTAACTCACCATGAAAAGTCATCGAAAGTCCATCCACATGGTTGGAAATATGCCACACAACATACTGTTGTGATCCAATCTATCCGCCAATCTACCAGAACTCCCATCCCGCCACACCACCAAGCTGCAATAGCTCACAACTCCTCATCTGGACGGTCTACTTCATGTCTCAAACCAGAGACCATCTAACCTATTGCCACCTGCAATCGTCATTGTAGCCCCCTCTCAGAGTTATCACCTGTGACCTGCCCAAAACAAAAACAAGAAAAACACTCCTCCACTGTTGTATCCAAAATGTGTCTCAAGATGATCTCCTTCTCTTCAGATCCCAATCTCTGAAACCATGTCAATTTTTACATGCAACTCTATGTGACTAATTTTCAAATCTGAGAAATTGCTTCCTAATGAACCAACAATAACACCATAGCTATTATCACTGAAAATTTCTACACTGAAAGTTATTTACTGAAAACATATGTAGTAAAAACACAAAAGATCAAAGATGAATCATCAACACATATGAGACACAATTTTACTTCTGCAATCTTGTTAACATCAGAAATCCCAAGGGTAAAATCAACCCTCCCAACCAATACAATATCACCAAAATATGAGGACAACCTTGTCCTCCAAAGTCATTAAAATTGAGAACAACCTTGTTCTCCAATACAAATCAGAAAAAAAACCCTCAACAATAATTCAGAAATCTCATCTGCCCACGAATCTGCTGTAGACCACCTGTACGGCATGTTGACGTCACTTGTCATCATGTATGGATCTGTACCTGCCTAGAAAAATCTGATACATGATTCACCTAACTGGAAACCTGCAGACATACGTTTTTTTATCCACTGCAAATCATGTATACCCTACACGCGATTTGTCCTTCTACAACCCGCATATATGTGTGCTTTGTCTTCCTGCAAATCACGTATGGTATGAAAAATTGGTCACATGTCCGACCTTCTTCGCTCCTCTCTTCAGGGCCAAATTCGCCACCTAGCAAACTTTCCCTTTGTTGAGATCACCAATCCTCCAACCATAAGTTCAAACTTACTTATGCTAGCTCCATCATGTCTCCACACACTCTACATTATACGAAATGTCACAATGACCTCTCTCATATACATACAATCCTTAGGAGTCACCATAGAATCCCCTCCACAAGTCAACATCAAATTAGGCTTTCTGTGTGGGTGTGAAGCCCCAACACAAGCCCATAAAGCCCATCCCCAAACCCATGAAGCCCCCACTCAAATCCAAGGGGGATTTTCACCAAACCGAAAGTTTGATGTGGTGCCCAC
>JZKD02S1760747.1:66777-76828 GCA_000966675.3 Picea glauca | reverse complement strand
AAATTTTACCACTAGCATAATTTAGACCTAGACCTTAAATTTTCGTGTTGGGCAACATTTTATTAGGAAATTTTTTTTTTTAAATTATTATCACGTTATTCGTCCTAAGGTCATTCAGGTTCATTCATTTATCATTAACAACGCGACGTGCCCTTCAGGACGCACTAGGTTCTCCAAGGGTGCCACTCGCCTCATCTGTTTCCTTGCGCGATGTGCCCTTCAGGATGCACCACATGCTTCAAGGGTGCCACTCACCTCATATGTTCCCTTGCACGACGCAACCTTCAGGACGCACCATGTGCTCCAAGGGTTCCACTCTCCTCATATGTTCCCTTGCGTGCCTCATATGTTCCCTTGCGCGACGTGCCCTTCAGGATGCACCACGTGCTGCAAGGGTGCCACTCGCCTCTTGACTGACTCGGTAGACATAAAAAACCCCTGGAGTCAATACTCAGCCAGGTGAACTTGTGGGAGACTAA
This sequence comes from Picea glauca, assembly GCA_000966675.3. Classification (NCBI taxonomy): domain Eukaryota; kingdom Viridiplantae; phylum Streptophyta; class Pinopsida; order Pinales; family Pinaceae; genus Picea; species Picea glauca. The sequence continues at coordinate 76,349 of JZKD02S1760747.1, read as the reverse complement.
GGGACTCTAAGTAATAAGTCCCCCGCCTTATTGTGTGCCCCTTAGAATCATCATGAGTGACTGTCACAGTCTGCCCTCATGACATCGTGTGTCCTCTCAAACTAGGTAAACGTTAACCTACAGTTCGAGCCACGATAGGAGTGCTAGTAGGCTATGGCAGGGTTGTTGTCCACACCTCTCCCTCAACTTCTCTGGTAGTCATGCGTGACCCCTTTAATCCACATGTGATTATGGTCGACAAGCTATCATCAACCTGCATCATCAATGAATCATGTCAGAATATATTCATATCATATCATCTAATCATATACACTAATATCACCTATAAAACAATCAAACCCCAATGGTACACTCCCTGACTCGATCCAGATTCCAAGGGGTTCCATCAATGCCTCTTCATCCTTGAGGTCCAATATCCTGCCCACTCAGTAAAACCAAGTCAATAGCACCCGTCTATGTCAATGCAGTAAAATAACATGTCACCAACCCATAACGCCTCATAATCAAAATCAATGTTTTAATAGCATAAAATATGGATCACTTGTGAGCAAGTTTCCTCAAAGAATAAGTTCGTTCAATGCACAAGAGCGGGATGTTATGGAATTTTTTTGAGAATAATTGTTTTAAAATTTTTCTTATAAAATTCTTCATATTATTTTTGAATAATTTTTGTGACAATGAAGTTTTTCTGTTCAACTATTCTCAAATGTTGAATTTTTTAAAAACATTTACAGAAAACTATACTCATGGGCAACAAAAGTTTGTGCCAGATAAAATTTGATATCACTTGAGATGAAACTCGCCATAACAAACAACGGAGAGATCATTATTGGAAAAAGGAATGAGAGCGTGAAACTATTGAAGAAATAAACAATCATGATGTAAATAGAGATTTTCAACAAGAAGAAGTCCAACCATGTATGCATGTACATATTGTCTATATTAAAAGTATAGAATTCATTTAATTAAATTATTGTTTAAAATATAATTGATTGTAATTTGGATTTGATGTTTTTCAAAAAACATAAATATATTTTCTTCATAATGTCGATCAAGTTGTTGAAATTGAAATTGAAGCATAAATTGAATCATCTATAGGTATGTACATAAATCTAGATAAGATAAGATGAACACTTGTATATAGTTTAGTGAATTTATGTTTGGGTTTTGTTTTTTAATATAAATTTTGAATTGAAATATGTAGCATAATCTATCAACATTGATTATGCAATATTAGAAAATGTTGATACTAACAAATTTGGGAAGAAATAAGTTAAGAATTATATAAGATACTGCATTGAGAATATGTATAATACTTTTTTCAAAGATGTGTCAGTAACAATACAAGCTCAACTTTTACTCTATCTAATAAAGTGAAGAAAGTTAAAAGAAGATACATAATTATTGGGTATTCAAAATTCGACAAAAGATACAAAGGTGAAAATGTCTTTGACAATGTAACTAGTATATTAAAAGATTTTGGAAAATATAAAAAAAAAGATGCCATTGTTGCACATAAAGTGATACAAACAACAGTTGTTTCATCTAGCAATATAAAACATCGTTTGACACAACACAAGGAAAAATCGATGCGAACCTCAAGAAAAATATTTTACAAACATAGAAAATTTTGATTGCAAATAGATGAAAATGATGAACTTGCTTCTTGGACAATTATTTCTAGACAACCTTACGAAGATAGACTTGCAAAAAATGTTAAAGAATCATCCTGTAATATTTTTTTGAAAAAATATGGTGTTTCACCACATAAAAGGGATGTGTTGTGATGAATAATAGCAAAAAAACAATATAAAGAACATCCAAAATATATGTTTCCAATGAAACAAATAGAATTGTTCAACAAGTTCAAAGAAGAGCACAAAGAAGTTAAAATTTCCATCAATACATTTGTGCAACAAAAAACATGGTTTGTTAGACCCATCATTATTTGTGACACTTGTTGTTGTCATTATCATGTGTAATTTGAGTTATATTACAACATTTTTCTTGATTTTGGTAAAATTTTATGGCCAAGTTCACCTCCTCCTTCCAAATTCCATGGTTTTATATCTGAAATTCTATGTGAAACAGAAGGTGATGAATTATTTTACAAAACAAAATGTGTTGGTGGAAAGAAATGTGATCGTTGTGGAAATATAATTTTGTTTCACTCAAAGTATCTTATTGATATGAATGATCAATCCTTTTCTAAGTTTATAAATACACCAAGAATTCACATAGAGTGCATTGGCAAGACCTACAATTCAAATAATCCCGTGAAGTGTTTCCATGAGGGAAATTTTTTATGTAGTTGATTTTGCAGAGAATTACACATTCTCTACATGAAAAGAAATACATAGTGAATATTATCATTATGATCGAGTCACTATATTTGTCCATGTTCTATATAGACATTCTAAACAGAGTCTTGATAACACATAAAGCACCAATGAAAATCGACATGTTATTAAAGAATATCACTTTTATATAAGTGATGATCGGGCACACAATACACATTATGTACAACATTGTTTTGAAAATTTTACGATTCATTGAAAGAGTGTGGGATCGGATTCAACTGATATTGGATATGGTCAGATGGATGTGCCAGTCAGTTCAAATATTCATGATCATTCTATTGGTTGTGCCGTCTTCACAAGAAATCAAACATTACACATTGTTTGAATTTATTTGAGAATGGTCATGGAAAATGAGAGGACGATGGTGCAGGGGCATGTGTAAAATGATCATTTTGAAGGTATCCGATTAACCCCCATGCCAATAAATTTTAATCCATTGATCAAGTTGTTGAATGGTGCAAACTGGAGCTAAGCCATGAAAATAATCCATAAATGGATGTGTGGAGGTGTGTGTATATATACATGTTACACATGTACACAAGATATTTTGATTCACATGTTTAAATTTATATGATCTTGAATCATGTTCTTGATAGATTTCAAGTTAACAAGTTCTTGTCTTGTGCATTTTTTTTTGGTATGTTGGAAACCAAAATGTAAATAGATCAATAACATATGAGTCTGGTACAATACATGGGACGTAAAATGTCCATTTAGTTAAAACAAAATGCTATCAATTTTTTTTTGCATTTGATAAAATAGATGAATCTTGTTTTTGTTCAGTTTGTATAGAGGACACATAATCCATAGAGATTTGTGAAAATGAAAATGAAGAATATGTTAAATCTCAGAGACATACCAAACTTAATATAAAAGGGAAAATACCACTTTCAAGCTCAGAGGAGATGGAATAAAATGAAACTATAACGTCAGTTGATGGTGATAGAGTTTCTGATCTTGTTAGAGAAGGTCATTTATGTTTCAATTGTTTGAAAATATGTTTGTTAGATATTTAAACAACTTGTAGATGTACTTGTAAGTTGGATATATAAAATTTATATATAGTAGTTCAGTTTAATGGCATGTTCATGTGTGCTAATCTAAAAAGAACTTCTTCTTGGTACATATCAAATTATTTGCAGGAGATGTCTTTTTCATGGTTGCACCAATAGAAAACACTAAAAACGTGAAATATTATTTGATGTAATTAACAGAAGGAAATATGAGTTTATTAGAAGATTTTTATGATAACATTTTTATATATGAAAGATGATCCAGTGTATTGAAAGGCTATTTTTTTCAAGAAACCCATCAAACCAATAGTCATGTTCACTTTCAAGACTATCAGTCAGATGTCATAAGCTGTCAATATAGTCATTTGGTATGTACAGCGTGCATAAAGTTAATAGAGGTCCAATCAAGGAAAAAAACAAAAGTTAAAAAATGGAAAATATCAAAAGTCGATCATGAAGGAATAATTGAAGATGGCATACCATTACGATTTCTTTAACCATGTGACATATATTCCAACATTTTTTATTTTTCATTGAAAGTACATGTATATATGGATATCTAGGATTCTGGAATCATTTGGTTTAGTTTACTTTCCTAGTCCATTCAAATAAGGAACTATATTTTTGAAGACTTATAAATTTTATCGAGCTTTATTTACAATTTTTTTCATAAAACTAGATCTAAATTGGTCAATTCAAAATTATTAAATATTCATGTCCCCATATGTACTCTGGACCACTTAAGGGATGAGATAACATGCTCTTTTTTTTTCTATTCATTCCCCAAATTTTATCTTGTTTTGTTTTTAATAGCATTTTCATTTGAGTAAGGTGAGTTTTAATGAAACGTCTGCCATGTACTTATTTATATAAAAACAAAAGTTTTCAAATATAACTAGATCTCAATTATAATTTATGTCTGGGTTTAAAGGGCTTATATAGTCTCATATAAAGGGCCTCATATCCCACTCAATTATAAACTTGTACATATAATTTTAATGAATATTTTGCCAAAAATGAAAGATAACAATGAAAAATAATCCCTACTTACAACAATTTGAAGAAACAATCACTTATAAAATGAATATCTATATAAAATGAAGCAATTGATCATCATTGTCATTATCCCACCACATGATACATAGAACATCATACTTGGGTGTTGTATATATTGTATTAAATACAATGCAATCATTATGATATACACAAGACATAGCCTATAAATATGTTGCATATACTTGTGTTCAACATTTTCAAAAAACTTGTGTATTAGGTGAGGATTAGAAACAAAGTGTTTTATGCTTAATATGTCATTCCTTTGTATATTAAAAATACCTTTTTGGAATATAAAATATATATAGAATATAAGGTAAAGTTATCACATCCAATGATCATTATGATCGTTAGTTGTTTATTATGCTTGGATAATTATTTATCTTTGAACATCCCAAGGCACCTTATATATGACCCGAGCAAGTCCCTCTTGGAAGTAACTAGTAAGTAAGATAAATTATTTTTCTTTAGAATTGAATCATTTGTATGACTATATTATTTTAACACTTCTATGAGATGGGATCTAGATATCCACTGGTTCAAAAACATGTACCTTAGGAGAGTCCATTGAAATAGACTGCTAGGGAGTATTTAAATTTGTTGATAGAATAATATCTTAAACCAACATTACCAAAATATTTGTGTTTGCACATGTCACTAAATTGTGTGATATAGTATGATTACATAGCTTCATTTAATATATGTCCATTTAATTAAAAAAAATCATATGAAACATGACACATAACTTAACCAATGTTTGATACAATATTCTCATATAATAGATATAATATATATTCTCATATAATCAAATTCTATTTCAAATTAAATGACTCAAAAATATCCATATTAAGTCATTCTTCCTAGAAAATACTTATATCTATGAAAGTTCACAAATCTCCATATTAAAAGCCATTCTTCCAAGAAAATACTTATCTCCTCTTTCTATGGTGGAATAAATGTTCTCATATAATCTTTCATGCACATGCATAAAACAAAAATATGCACATATATTAAGTCATTATTCAAAAACCATAATATTTCATCATTCTACGTGGGATGTATTCATTTAACATATAATCAAATGCTCTTTGAAATATTCCTTGATCATGATCTAAACATAAGTGAGATCATGCACATACATAGCTTATTTCTAAATATACAAATCTTGGTTTGTGGTTAGTAAGAAATTAGTTAAGAGTTTGACAATACTCCAAGAAGGAATTCACTTTGTTGTATGCAAAAAACACAAATCTCCATATTACACCATTCTTGGACAAGAAGGCAAAGAATCCAATCGAAGAAAATTTATAATCTTCCCCTTTTATGATGTGAGATAGAGTTTGTTCTTAGATCATCAAATGATCAAGTTCAAAATTGCCTCCATCGTGATCTAAAGTTTAAACATAAATAAGATCATGAATAAGATCATGTAATAATATTTCTAAATCTAGAATAGTTCTATTCCACACTCATGTTCTAATATTAAATAAGATCAGTATCTAACATATTGTTAAATCCAAGTGAATTTAGAATCTTCCCTCTTTTTATTGTGGGATCTATATTATGTTCTCATATAATCAAATGGTAGATTCCAAAAGTAGGTCTACATCATGATCTAAACATAAATAAGATTGAATGTACCATTGTAGACAATGATAAACTTATATAGGAGTTCTATATAATTCAAAATGATTGATCAAAGAACTGAAAAATTATATAGACACTAGTTGAGTAACCCTTCTATGAATAGGAAAGGATTAATTTAAAAGTTGATCAAACAAAATTTGAAAAAAGTAATAAAAAAAAGCATATTCAACAGAAATAAGCTTGGACACTTATATATAAAAGGCCCAACATAAAAAAAAAAAAAACAAAAATCACTAATTTTGAATGTACATACATTTAAGCATCATCATGAATAGACCCACCCTTCTTAGGTATGAATGTATCCTCCTCAATCCCAATCTCCCACATTCTCTTCTCCACATTCTCTTCAAGCATAGTCTTAGGCACTCTCTTCCCCTCATTTCCCTATAACACATTTCAAATTTGTACATTTGAAAATTAAAATTAAATTATTTTAACACATTAAAACTAATTCTCCACATATCCTTTTAACACATTTCAAATTTGTACATTTGAAAATTAAAATTAAATGATTTTAACACATTAAATTGTAGTTTTAAATTTTTAAACATGTAATACTTATGATGTGCCAATATGAATATCATCAACCACACGAGAGGATGATATTCCTATGGTCGGTTGAGTCATGGTCTTACCCACTATACCCTAAGATTCAATAAATTATTTATTGTAAGACATTTTTTCTTTTAAATTAATAATTTAAATGATGTTTCAATTTTCATATATAACTAAATTTGTTTTCAACATGCAATTATACTTGTTAACTCCCACCATCTTCAAACTCTCCCAATGGGAATTGGGACAAGCCTACCCTAGTAGTGGGAGATGAAATAATAATTTGTGAACAATGCAACTAATAATTTTAGAGTTAAATTTGTTCACATTAATACAAAAACATAAATTTCATGTATGTTGATTATTCAACAAGTTGTGAAGATTGGAAAACTAAAGTGTTCATATGTGGATATTTTTAAACACATACCTAATTCAACCCATCCAAATTTAAACTCGATGAATCTAGTCCTCTATTTATTGGATATTCATTTAACATATAACAAAACTACAATTAATGATGATAACAACTCAATTATTTCTAAAGATACAATGGTATGTATCTAGATCTATAAATATAAGAAAACTATCCTCAAATGCATGAAAAAATTACTAATTGTAACACATACCAATATGGTATTCGGTTCATCATTTTGAATTAAATCCTTCCAACCATTACGACAAAAGTTTTCATACTCCCATATATATTTTATGGACATGGAATATATCTCCTGATCTGTTTTACAAAAAACACTGGCTCGAGAATTGGCTTCAGCTATCTGACGGTTCAGACCAACAACAACACCATAAAAAATTGATCATAAATTTTCTTTGATTGCATCTCTGACATCCTTTCCAACATATGATGTAGCTTGCATCTCTATATGTGAGGCAAATTCCCCTGTTGAATGAGATATCAAAGGTCGTGGAGGCCTCTACAATGCTCTATTTTGATATAAGAATTTCTCATCATGTGTTTGTTCTTTACCAGCCCCATAATAATTGGACAGTAGGCTGTTATAATCAAGGTGCATGCCCATGAAAAAATATGCATAAAAGAGTCTAGAAAAGTAATGTGGAACCTCATCATTCCATGGAAACTTCCCATATGCTGCCAAAAATCTATTATAAATATGTCATGCTATGTTGGGGTGCTTGAAATATTGTACCTTCAACATCTTTTGCTTTGTCTCGTCTTTGAAATTAAACATAGAAATTTCATATTCTCTTGAAACTTTACTTTTTACTACTTCCCATTTATCGGGGCCTATCACCTCCAACTTTCGTCCCCTCATCAATTCGATAAAATTATAATTCGATGGACCCATCTTTTGATATGCATCCATAAAGTTCTCCAATGAATGCAAAACAATCTACAAGATTTTCTTACTCTCTTGAGGGAGAGACAAGCACCTCAAATCATTTTATAGCCTTCTTTTAACACCTAAGAATAAATATTGGTTCATTTCTTCAGTATACCCTTCCCAAGGAAGCTCATCACCAACATCTGAGGGATAGGTGGACGTAGGAGTGTAATCTTATGTTTCTTGATAACACCCCCTGAATCCACGTTAACCCTCTTCACCAAAATTGGAATCTTCACGATAACTACTCTCTCTTTCATTGTATTCTCTCACATTAAAATCATCCTCTATACAAAGGCACATTTCAAACTAATTAAAAAATTTATATAAAAAAAAAAACATATATAAAACATAAACATGAATACACAAAAATACAAAATCAAAAAAATTACCAAACATGTTTTTTGGTCGTGATATATTCCTTGCATTCTCCGGTGTTGGAGTATTAATGTGCAACCTATCTAAGAAATTTTCATCCATACCACTATTTAGAGCACTTTGTCTGGATGATCTATTCACCAATTCATTTGATAATCTCCTCATCTGACTAGATTTCCTTTGGTCACTAGATTCCCCTTCCAAGTTTCCCTCCCTTGCTGAGATATGGGTCTCTGTCATCCTCAGTGTCTCATTCAAAGAAGGGGTTCCTCCTCCTCCTTATTTGTATAGATTAGATCATTTGTGAGGAATATTTGGAGACTCTTGTCTCGACATCTCACCTCGATAGATATACTTTGAAAATCTATGAATGTGAAAGTTCATAAGTTATAGAAACATAAAATGGAACTATAATTCAAAACAAGTTGAAGTCATTTAAGCATTTATATAAACTTCAAATCATCAAAGACATATATTGAAAAACCTAACAACTATATTTGTGACTATGATTCTATGTATAATGATCATGACAATATTTAAATATAAAAAATGTAACATGTAGAAGATAATCTATATTTCTGTGTAATTTTTTTATACAATGTTTATGATTTGTTTTTAATTAAAAAGGTTAGAAAATCCAATGATGTGAAATGTATATGTCACATTTGACAACCTTAACATTTAAATTAATGTAGTTTTCATATTAAAGAGTATTATTTAAATTATTTAAGATTCCTACCAAAGTGAACTTCTTGTGGTATGGACCCATATTCATGGACCACATGAAACCATAGAAGAAAAATGCAGAGCCTCTGGCCATGGTTTTTAACCTCACACCATTTCTTAGAAATGTTGTATAGTTCCTAAGTTATTAAATTTTATCCCCTAATCATTTATTGGGATAAAATACCTGCCGATGATGTGGTAAACCTTTTAATTAAAACCATGTTTCGCTCCTAAATCAAAGATTATAATCAAATGGCATGTCTCACGGTCTAATGCCACAAGCATGGATGGCATGCCTTACAATTAGCTCATTTATAAACAAATAAATTGGGTTTATAGCATATCTTGGATAAGGAGACTCATGCTTAGTGTACCAAACCATAGGACAATGCTTGTGTCCCACTCTTCAAGAATAATCAATAAAATATAGTATGAGACTAGCGATGGAGGGAAATAATGAGTAAAAACTAATATATTTT
>JZKD02S1760747.1:21565-49185 GCA_000966675.3 Picea glauca | reverse complement strand
ACACACTAGCCAGAATCCTGCAGACATGTTAACAAAGGGAGTAACCAGGGAGAAACTAAGTTCCTGCTCAGTTTCAGTTGGTCTTCAAGAATGAAGATGAAAATGAGAAATTTTCTAGGTCCAATAAGGTTTAGAGTCCAACATATACAACAGCGGTGGATTTGTTGAGATCAGTCTCCAAGTGGGATATTGTTGGTTGTGGAGCCTGATTATCTTCCTGATTCGAAATTCCTTTCTTTCAGCCATGTTTATACCCCATGAAGTATTTACACCCCAGAAGTATGTACACTCTTCCATGTGGGGGAGTGTAGAGGGGGGGTACCCCCTCTGCAGGGTCCGAGGGAGCTATCCCCCCAGCTAGGGGGTCTGGGGACAAGTGGGCCCCCAACGGGGGTTTGGGGGCGAAGCCCACGAAGAAAAAATTTCCTTGTAAAAGTATATTGTAATTTCATTGTAAATCTGGACCGTTCATTATAAGGTCTCACATCTACCAATAGAGATTATGTTAGGGTTTTTTCTCTATAAGGCAACCCTCTTTACTTGAGGGAAATGTATCATGGCTATGGTTGATGGTGAATATTGTATTCTGAGAGAGGATACTATGAGAGAAAGAAGAGGAAGTTACAACAAGTTTTGTTGTAGGTTGTATCCCTTCATTTGTTGGATAATAATAAAAGGAGGACCTAGCAATTTCTCTAGTGGACGTAGCCCACACTGGGTGAACGACATAAATCTGTGTCTCTCTTGTATTGTGTGTCTTTTTTTTTTGTTTCTACATTTGTTTTATTTTATTGCTCCACAGTCCTATTTTTCTAACAGCCCTGATCTCAGCAAGTTCCTTATCCACCTCAGCTTTGCTCGGTTGCTGGAAGTTCTTCTTCCCATCGCATGCATGGCCTTCAGTAACCATTATGCTCTACTATTTGCCCTCTTGGTAAATCTTTTGTAACCCTGCAACAGAGAGCTTCCAGCCTCTCCTATAGTCCTTCTGACTGCCTCTTCGACTATTGCCTACCTACAACAATCTCCACAGAGCTTCTAGCACTTTGTCTTCCTCTGTAAGCTAACTCTTGCCTACAATATATAGGAAAAAATCCCACTCTGATACCACATTGGTGTGTATCAGAGTACTCTTTTGCCTCTAGATTCCTCTACCTGAAATCTATAGACAAGATTCAAGCTCTGATACCACTTTGACGTAGACCTGCAGCCCTCGGGCCCATATCTGCTCACAATATCATTCTAAAACTTCCCCGAGTTGAAGCGGCTCTTTCGGATCCCTATTGGAACCTCAAATTTTTGATCCACAGGTCCTTCCCTGAAACCTCCACCTGTGCGTGATATGCACAAGGTGCAAGTTTTCACCTTTTCACGGTCTTTGTACATGACCATTGCCTTTTTCCTGAAATGGAGTTTCAAGTTTCGAGACTTCCTGAGTCCTGATGTTGAGAGCCCTTGACTCTTTGATCTCCCAACACCCAAAATGTTGATGTGCTGAAACATCTTTTTCCCACGGTGATTAGTCCCTAGCCAATCTTTGGTCCATGTGACCACTCTTCATATGACCACAGTCTTCTTTGGAACATTAAACTCCATGAGCCTTGACTCTTAGTCCTCAGGATTCCCAAAATGTCGAATCCTGATATCCTGAAATGTTGATCCTCGGCTTTCTCCTCCAAGGATTACTTTTCTCTGGCTTGTTGCATTTCACGAATTCCGGACTTCCAACGCCGAAGCGTCTGACCCCTTTTCCTTAGAACCTTCGAAGTTCCAAACCTCGAAATCTCGTTGCCTCTATCATTTCAGTAATTTTCAGGTTCTCTCCTCTGCTTGGGAGGGTTTAAACCTCGTGCTCCTTTCAACATATCTGATGACTATCGAATGTATGAGTTAGATCTAACGACCCAGATCTACTCTTTTCCGCTGCACTCTCCTTCTACTTCCTGGACATCAAAATTCAATGGTCCCAATATTATCCTCACCTGATCCAATGACAACTACACTTCCCTCTTTGTGAGTGCTCTGTTTCTTCACGAACCTTGGAAGAATTCAACTTATCAAAGGCCTCGAGGTTTTCTTCCTACTACAAAGCCTGTGACTTCAGATTTTATCTGTGTTCCTTGAAAATGATTTTCCTCCTGAGTTTCCTCAACTCAAACCCTTCAAAGGGTCTCTTTTGGCCTCTGGGATTACTTGAGGGCTCTGTGTATGAAAGCACTCTCCCTCTTGAGCTTTGTCCTCTTTGAATCCTCGAAGGATTCTTCGACTTCTGCGCTCCTTCCAGCTGTCGCTCTTGTGCACAAAGGCACTTTTCCTCTTGAGCTTCTCTTCTCTGAAACCTTGAAAGGTTTCCTCGACCTCTGTGATTCCTACAGGGTCTCTGCACACATGAAGGTGCTATCTGTCTTGATATTTTCTATTGCTTAGACCTCTAAGGGACTTAACCCTTTATTTTCCCTCAGATGGAGAATCTGATGCCCTCTTGGCAGTCTCTTGCTCAAGAAAATCCTTGCTAAGCCTGTAGGGTATCTAGCAACCCTATGAAGGTCCTATCCCTTGGATGCTTCTCTATTCCAGAACTCAAAAGAGTTCTTTCCTGTGTTGTCTTTGCACACCAACTCAATGCCCTCCTGATAGAGTCTCTCCTCACAAAATTCCATAGTGATTTTGTCTTCTCCATGAACTCAAGTAAGAGTTCTCTCCTACACTCTATGCGCTAGCTCGATGCCCTCCTAGCAAAGTTTCTACAAAACTCCTCAGAGATTCTATCTTCCTCCTTGAACTCACAATGGATTTCTTCTTCAATGAAACCCGTGCATCTACTCAATTCCCTCCTAGAAGAGGTCTACAGAACTCCTCGGAGATTCTATCTTCTTTTGTACCTTCCCTCTGCACAGTCCTGTCTCCAACTTAGGTGTTTAGAAACCTTGAGATCTTTCCTTGAGTTTAAGACTTTAGCTGGTGCACCCTCCTCGTGCATCCTTGTCCAAATTACGCAGAATTGGAAATGCACTCTATGCACTGGCTCTCAGAAGCCACAACGTTCTGTCACGCCCTCTTGGCATGAGACCACAAAGAACCCCAAACCTGAAATCAAAGAACCCAACAGGTAATAGAACCTATCTGTCCTTGCAAATTCATACTAACACACACATCTACAACATATAAACAACACACCAAGACATTCATGCAACCACAGAATAACATGCAGGAAAAACTATTGTTTATATTAATATGAAATGCCTCCTTTACAAGGTGTTCTTGAGCTCATACTTTTACAGAGTCTCGGCTCCCTCTCTATCTGCTCTTCTAACTCTTGCTACCTATCCAAAAAATGATGAAAATATATTTTACATGAGCAGGCTCTTCGAGCTCTTCCCTCCATCCTCACCTACTCTATTGAATTACATTGAATTTTCAATTAAATGGTTGTCTAGTCCAGATTGGATCTAGATCCTAGCCTTACAACCATTAAAGGCTATCTACATCTAAAGACTGCGTATAGGCACAGCCTTTTGTCTCTAACAGCCTTACAAATATTAAATTCCCTTAATTCAAATTCAAAATATGAGAGGGTTGGTGCCTCTATTCCTTGAATGTGCTGAGTGGGCTGGTTGGTTGGTGCATGGCTAGCTTGGGAACAATGCTCCTGCATCACTTAGAAATCTTGTAGATGTCATATAAATGGAGGCAGTGGTACAAAATCAAAAGATGAGTTATTGGGAGCATGGTTGACATTAACTATTGCTAAATTGTGGAATGTTACAAAGTTAAAAATCCTCGGAGACTCGAAGGTTATAATTGGTTGGCTCAACAACAAATGTATTTTAAATGCTAGCCATTTAGAAGGATGGAAGAGCAGAACCAAATATTTATTTTCACTGTTCCAAGAAATTTTCTACTTACACATTTATAGGGAGTATAACAAGGAATCATACCGCCTTTCCAAACAAGCACTACTTGGGCCTCCATGTAGATTAACTTATTACCATTTGGAATATGGGAAAGCTGACCCACTGACGCATATTAAGATTTTTTAATACTAGCTTCCTACATATGGGTTGACCATGGTTTTGTGTGTACTATACGATAATATGGGTGTGTTTTCTAGGAAGACCATATTATGTTTTTATTTTGATGAAAGCGGTAATGAACTTGTACTTTCAAATTTTCTATAGTGATGGAATTTGTAATCATCATCAAACAAGAATTATTTTAGTTGGGGCTTACTGGGTGATAACTATTATAGAGATGGATGGTGATGTAAAAAGTCTCTAATTACCAATGACTATTTCAAATTTTTAATGTGGGATGACCATTTTTTGTATGGTTGAAGATGTAAATGAAATTATAATTTTAATATAATTTCGAGCAAATTTTGCTTGGAAAAAAAAAATTGTGACATGAGTAATATTTGAAGCAAATCAAATGTTAGGAATTAGTAAGTAAATACCTAACGAATTGATAAAATGCATGTGTGTGCATGAAATTATCAAAAAATAATATTTATTTAGAAATAAATAACAACTTGAGAGAATGGGTTATGCATAGAATATAATTTGAGTCAACCAACCCTAGACTAACTAAGAAGACTCCTAATCCAACTCTAACTAAAACCTATTTAGGAGACACCCATTAATTAAGGGGATTTGGGAAATAAGAGGCAAATAAGAGGAAATATAGGAACACATGGGGAAATGTGAGGGAAAGTGGATTTTAAATAAAAATAAAAGAGAAATTACTTGTGCAACCTAGGGAGAATGTGACACTTGTAGTGGGTGAATATTCCTTTAACTGAATTATTAAAAAATAATGAATTATGCATGAGGGACAAATGTCTGTGAGGAATAATTCTATAAAGCAATTGACGTATAAGGAAAGGGGATCAAACGTTTGGGGAACACGCTACCAAATTTTTTATTGATTGTGTTTTACTTGTGAGAGTTGGGACTCCAGGCTTGTGAAAAGAGTGGAATCTCTTCCTTGCGAGGCAAGCTTGGAAGCTATTGGGTTCTGGATTTTGTGCTTTTCCCCTCTATAGCTTGGGGGGCTAAGGGGGAAGAAGAGTACCCCTAGCATTGGATGGGAGGTACCTGTGAATTCTATGTGATTAGAAATCGAAGGAAAGGAAGGAGTGCAAGACTTGAAAGGCATATTCATTACAAAACTTCCATTGGTCTTGGTATTTTTATATTCTGACTTTATTTTCATTTGTTTCCAATAAGAATTAGTTTAGAGTTTATATTTTTAAATTAGAGTTTTTGCAAGCAAATAATATTTACAGTGGTTACATTTTAAACTTTTGTTGTCATTCTAGATGTTTTCCGAACCCTAAATTAAGTGGCATGATCCTCATTGTGAATTTTAATTTATATTCTGTATGATCTATGTTCTTTTAAAATTTGTATCATCATCCATATTGAAGTTCGTGTGATTGGAGTTTCGTTGAGATTATTTAAATAATTTATTAGTGTATTGATCGCTAGTAAACTAGGGAGTTGAGTCTGAATTTGTATTCATGAACTCTCTGTTGAATTTGGTTTGAATCATAAATCAACCCATTCTATGGGATCTCTATTGATTTATACTCTAAATGCGAATTTTGTGTCGTAGGAATGTCTATTGAACTTTTTTCTATCCAATTTCGTTTGTAATATGGACCTCTATTGAATATGTTAAATCTGAAATTATATGTGGATCTTCTGTAAGAATTAGTTGATAAATCCAAATTTATTGATAACATGGAGTCTCTATGTTTTCTATTTTAAAAACCAAAAATATTTGGGACCGAGGAAGGCCTGTTAAAGTCTCTGAAATTATGATTTAACTTGTAGTGTGTTAGCCCCTTTTCCTAAAAACATTTATGCATGTGACCAGAAGCCAGAACCTAGTGCTAGTCAAAACGAGCGTTATTCGGGGCTTCAGAACTCCAACGCGCTAGAGGTTTCTTAAACTAACACTCATTTTCTCCTGAATAACTAACCGTTCGAATCTGGTCTTGATATGAGTTGACCGACAGTCATATGTTAACCCTACCCCAGCTTCCTTCATAAATTTTAGTAGTATAATCTAATGACCAGAGAATATTTTTCTTACACAAGTATCTACGATGGAGATCCACTAAGGAACTACATACGTCGAGGTTTTCCCCTCTTGCACAACTTGAAATTGTTCCACCTAGATCACTGAACCTATGAAGAGCTCGAAGATCTGACGGTTTACACTCTCCCTCAAATTAATAGATGTTTTCCACTATGGAGTTTGGAACTCTGAGAGTTTATCTTTCTATAACCATCAATCCATTTCTTTTGGAGTGTGGAACTGCCAAAACTCCAAAGGACTAAGACATGAAGATCTAACTGTCCTTGATTGGTTGGTAGATCTACGAATCTCATTTACTCCAGAAGTTCAAAACTTCAAGGTCTTTACATCCTTAAATTTTACCTCTTAAATTAGCTGGAGAGATGAATCTTGATTAACTTGGAGACCAACGATTCCTTTACCTTGCTACTATCTATGGCTACAAGTAACTTCAGAGCTCCAAGTTTTGGAAGTTTTTTTTGTTGCAACTCTCATTTCCTCTGAATTTGTGAAGGCCAAACCCAGATATTGGACGAACCTTGTTAAACTTTCGATGACGCTCAAGATTAAATGTAGGCTCTAAGAGTTTGGGAATTTTCTCATCAAAAAAATTCCATCTACCATGACAACTGTAAACAGCCTTAACGGTGAATATTTACTCTGAAAATTGGGACTCCGAGAGTTCCTTCACCTTAAACCTATAGTATTTAATTTTTCTGGAGTAGTGAGTTACTGAGCAGAAGAAGAGTGTAGACCCATCGATATATCGTTTAGTGATCGTTTGTCATATCTATGACTTACCTTTAGTACGAGAGTTTAGAGCTTCGAGGTTTTCCACCTCTTCACTTATGCAAACTCAAACTGGTTCAATCACTGGACTCTTATGGATTCAATGTCTAGTATTGGCCCACTGATCTATGGTGTAGATCCAGCTCGCGATTCAGGCTTCGAGACACACTTATTACAAAAAAAATAAAAAATTCAAAGCAATGAAGCCCAAAGGTCTTTGGGTTTTAAGGAGTGTGCATATTTTTTCTGATCAGACGGTCGTGGGCATTCTGATTTCCTCATGATCAAACATCATCCATTGGTTTCCTTAGAAAGGATTTCAACCTTTGATTTCCTCTTTTGAACCCTCCACACATTGTCCCTCTTGATATTTTCCTTTGAGATGAACTCTGGCACTTAATAGAGCATCCTTCCTGAGCCCTGGATTCTAATTGTTGAGTGCGTACTTTGCACCTCCCCTGTGTATGTTCTCACTATCTCTTTTGAGATTCATAGTTATGAAGGTGAGAGACCTCTTCCCAACTTGAGAGGATCTTTGTGCATGCCAAGGACTATTCCTTCTTAACTTTGGCTTTCAAAGATCCTCTCCATGTACTTCTAGAGTTGGCTCTCAAAGTGTTTCACTATGACACCCATAAGAGGAATTTCAGGTTCCTTACATAAACTTATTAACTCAATATTAGAACATGATTTCACTCAGTTGTAGGTTTATTTCTTTACAGTATCAGTTGGTTCATAAAAGTATAGAGTAATCTTATGATTTCTACATTGTGTTGAGAGCTTTTCTCTGTTGTTCCTTTCCTCATTTAAATTGCGATATAGATCAATATATTTCTACTTGAATGTACTATGTAGGGTTGTCACTTTTCCCAGTAAACTAGAGTAAGATTGAACTGTCATATTTAGGTTTCCTATTGAAGGTCTTTGTTTCTGATTAAGTTTACGTCTTGTTTTTATTGGATTTCTTCCTATTCTTTAAATAAGTAAGATGATGAATTATTGAAATAGTATACATTATGTTATGAGGTGATGACCAAGACACTAGATTCTCTATGTCATTTGAAGAAAAAATGTACATAAGAATGGTAGAAACTATTTGATTTATGGAATAGATTGAAGGTATGGGAATTAGATACTTCCCTGTTCCTCATAATAGTCGCCAGTATTGAGATCTTAAATGGTCAAAATATATTATATGAATCCTAGAATTGAGTGTTGATTATGTGACTTGGAGTTCCTAACCTAACAGGTAGTTTGGATGGGTAGATATTCTTGATTTCCTTGTATGATTATTATTATGTTAGAAGCAATGCTCTTGTGTGATGAAACTAGTTGTGGTTGATCTTGAATAATTGTGATGTTTTACCCTTGTTGTATGTGATAATGATGTGATATGGTATATCATTAATAAATTGAAGATGCATCTAAATCTAGTTGTGCAATGCGATGAAAGAAATAGAATGAGTATTGTTTATATACATCACTATCATATTCCATTGGTTCAGTGAGAAAGGAATGTATACATATCTCTTGTTGTTGTCAATTATTTATGATGTAATAGAGGGTTTGTTACATATGGTATCAGAGAGGGTTCAACCCTGGGACATTGGACCATTACACCATTCACTATGTTAAACTAAATTATTGAGTTACATCGCTAATAAAAATATGAAATGTTCTTGCTAGTAATCACGGTTAGAGGATGCAGGGGAGGTAGACAACGTGGTATGGTAGGAAAAGTTATGACACCTATGATACTACCAATTCAAAAAGGGTCTAATCCTTAAGGAGATGAGAAGAATAATGAGCCAACACATGTTGTTGTGGAAGACATGGTAGGATTGATGAGATCCTTCCAGACAATGTCTGAGGATTTGATTAACCACCTGGATCGTGATGATGGAAGAGAATATGTACCAAATGAGGTTTCACAGCACGCTCCATCTAGTAGTGGTAGTATACACAAGAGAACTCAAGAATGTGATGTTTCTGAAGTTCACGGGTGCCACAGACGACTTAGCCACTGAGGCATGGTTGGAGAACATGGTGATGTGCTTCGCACTTCATGGTTACACTTCCAACATGAAATTCTACATGTCGGTCTTTCATATGAAGGGGAGTGCTCTTCTATGGTGGAAGACGCTCTTACCTCAACTAAACAATGGCCTTCAAAGATGTTTCATGGGATTTTTTTGAGGAATGGTTTCAGGAGAGGTGATTTTCCAAAGAAT
Source organism: Picea glauca (assembly GCA_000966675.3). Classification (NCBI taxonomy): domain Eukaryota; kingdom Viridiplantae; phylum Streptophyta; class Pinopsida; order Pinales; family Pinaceae; genus Picea; species Picea glauca. Next base: position 40,084 of record JZKD02S1760747.1, on the reverse strand, counting down.
TCATTGAGTGTCAACTCAATGAGTTCAATGCCTTACAATAGGGTAGTCATACGGTGCCATAAGGTGAGGCCAATTATATGGAGCTACTTAGGTATGCTCTCTAAACACAGAGAAGTCAAAGGTCATCAATTTTTTGTTGGGACTTAAATTAAACATTTGTTCCAAGGTACAAATCCTAATTCCTAAGTCATTTCATGATGTTGTTTAGAAGGCCCTCATAGTTGAGGAAGAGTTTAACAATGGGCGTCAGGGATGGAATCCTTCTAGAAAAGATTCATGGCATCCAGATATGCATAGAGGACCTATTTTTATTACACCACAGAGACATAATCCTCAACAGAGGAATCCTTACAGGGGACCATAGTAGCAGCAACGTCATCAACATCAACGAAAGTTTAGGCTTGTTCATTAAAATAGACCAGGATCACAGATTGTTATACCAAAAAATTATACTTTGGGTACTAGGAGAACTGGACCGAAGGTTGGATGTTGGACATGTGGTGAGCCACATTACCAATGAGACTATCCAATTGATAAGGCCAGAGAGGTCGGATCATTAGGACCCACAATAGTTGGAGATTTGCGCAAATCCCACATGATACATGTAGTGATGAACAACCGCGAGGATGAGGATCAATCCACTTTATTAGTGATGTCAGGTACAATCGTTGACCAAAAATAAAGTATATTGATAGATCCAGGTGCTACAGAGAGTTGTATCTCTAGTTTTGCATTGAAGAGAATTAAGGTAAAGACAGTAGAGCAAGATGAGTTTAGATACATAGAAATGGCATCAGGTGCCAAACAAAAGGATGGAGGAAGGGTTACAGACTGTAGCCTTAACTTTGGAGACTTTGTGACAAAGGTAGATATTTATGTCACAATATTAGGATCTTATGATAGAGTGATCGGTATGGATTGGTTGGAATTGCATGATGCGATACTTAAATGTAAGACAAAACGGTTAAGTTTGACGGATGATTTGGGGCAAAGTAGAGTGATTGTAGGAAGAAACCAAGGAGAGTCCTTGAGGTTCATTTATTTTATACAATTGCATAAGAGTATGCACAAGGGATGTATATGCAATCTTAACGCTGAATGAAAAGGGTGAGGAAAAAGGACTAGAAAACCTTCCTATAATGAAAGAGTTTATAGACGTATTTCTAGAAGAAATACACAATGTACCAGCTGAAAGAGATTTGTAGTTTACAATAGACTTGAAACCGAGAACTAAACCTATTGCAAGAACTCCTTACCGGATGTCAACTCTTGAATTATAGGAGTTGAAAATGCAATTGAAGGATTTGTTGGATTTGGGATTTATTCGTCCAAGTGTGTCACCTTGGTTTGCACCAGTAATTTTCATGAGAAGTAAGGATTGATTGTGGAGACTTTGTATTTTTTATTGTCAATTGAAAAAAATGATGATGAAGAGCCAATATTCATTGCTAAGAATAGATGATTTGTTTGATCATATGAAAGGGGAAACAATATTTTCAAATATTGACTTGAGATCAGGATATCACCAATTACATATTGAAGAAGAATATATCCCTAAGAACGCTTTTAAGATGATATTTGGACACTATGAGTTTACATTTTTACCGTTCGGATTGACAAATGCCCCAGGGGTATTCATGAGTTTGATGAATGGGATGTTCCGTGGATACTTGGACAAGTTTGTTCAAGTTTTTATTGATGACATACTGATTTATTCTTGGAAAAAGGAATAGAATAATGAACACTTGAGGTTAGTCCTATAGTTCCTAAGAGAAAACAAATTATATAGGAACCTATAAAAATTCTCTCTTTACCAATCTAAGATTCACTAATTGGGGAATATCATATATGGCGAAGGTATTGTTGTGGATCCAATGAAAGTGGAGGCTACTATGAAATGCCCAGCACTGAAAAACATACATGAAGTATGCATTTTTATGGGTCTAGCAGGATATTACCGACGATTTGTCAAAGGGTTTTCAAGGATAGAAAATCCGATCATGGAATTGCATAGGAAGAACAAGAATTTCATATGGACTGAGAAATGTGTGGAAGCAGTTCAAAATATTAAGGATTTGCTGACAACAACACCGATACCAAAAGTCCCCAACATGGAAAAGGAATTATTGGTATGTATAGATGCATCGAAGGAAGGTTTAGGTGAAGTTTTGATGCAACATGGTCGAGTGTCCGCTTACATTTCAAGGAAATTGAGAAAGCATGAAGAGAACTACACAACACATGACATGGAGTAATTAGATAGTTTTTATGCCTTGAGAGTATGGATACATTATTTGATTGGATAAAAATTTGAACTAAAGACAAGCCACTGTGGATTCGAGCATATTTTTACACAGAGTGACCTAAACGCACGACAAAGGTGTTGGTCAGAATTACTTAGCGAATATGATTTTGAAATTACTTACATTAAAGTAAATTTCAACCAAGTGGAAAATGCATTGAGTAGGAGGCCACACATATTTTTCATATTGCCTCTTAAGACAAATCTTTGAGAAAATATTCTAACTCTACAAATTGATGATGACTCATATAAATAAGTTAAGAATAGTATTGGACAAGATACCATGATGGTACAAAGGTATGAAGGTTATTCACTAGACGGTGATGGATTGTTGAGATTTAACAGAAGAATTTACGTACCTCCTAATGATGAACTAAGAAGTTTGATATTAGGTGAAGTGCATTGAGTAGTATACATGGCTCATCCAGGAGTCATGAATATGAAGGAAGATCTTAGTCCTTTATTCTTCTGGAAGGGAATGAAAGAATACATATTTAGCTATGTGGCAAGATGTCTAGAATGTTAGCAATTTAAGGCTAAACATAGAAATCCAATAATATTTTTACAGCCACACGCTATTCCTGAATCGAAATGGTAAGTCATTTCGATGGAATTTTTTGTTGGATTTCCCCTGATGACAAGAAGACATGATTCAGTTTTTGTGGTAGTTGAAACTTTGACAAAGAGTGCACACTTTATTCTAGTGCATACGACGTATCAAGCTCCTGCAATAGCTAATGTATTTGTTAGTGAGATTGTGAGATTACATGGGGTGCCAAAAATAATCATACTCAATCGAGGATCGATGTTTACAGGACAATTTTGGACCAGTTTCCAAGTGGCTTTGGGAACACAATTAAACTTTAGAATTATAACCTAGAGATAGATGGGAAAATAGAAATAACAAACCAAATTTTGGAGGATATTCTACATCTGTATGTAATGGACCAACAAAAACATTGGGAATATTTATGACCACTAGTAGAATTTTCATACAATAACAACTACCAAAGTACAATTAGAATGACCCCGTTTGGGTTTCTTTATGGGTGGCCATGTTATACACCATTGAGTTGGGATCGAATTGAGGACAGGGTTTTGGTATGACCATAAATGATACAATAAATGTAAGAACATATGATATTGATAATCCAGAGGATTAAAGAAGTGTAGGATAGAAAATTTATGTTGATGCAGATCGCATTAACCGCAGTTATGAAGTTGGAGACAGAGTATTCTTGTAGGTAAAAATGCAAAATATTTCAATAAAGTTTGGAAAGGGTGCTAAAATATCTTCTAGATTTGTGGGACTTTTCAAAGTAGTGGAAAAGAAAGGACTCATGGCTCATCGATGAGCCTTGCCTAATTGTTTGAGGCGTATGCACGATGTATTTCATGTATTTGTTTTGAGACATTATATTAGTGATCCTTCACATGTTACTACCATGCGTTCCTTGCAGGTGTCATATGATGGTACTCTCATGGTGGAGCCATTTTGACCATCACATTCGACAACTATGACATAGAATAGTTGATCAGGTCAAGGTCCAGTGGGAGAATTATTGTCCATACTCTCCTACTGGGGAAGACACATTTTAGATGCGTCAACAGTTTCCTTACTTGTTTTGATAGATTTATAAATATAGATATATGTCATATACATTTATTTACTTGCTTTTACTTATATGATACAAACTTTGGGACAAATATATAAACAAGAGTGGTTGCATGTAATATCCCACTCTAGTGAGCATACTATTATTGACTTATTCTTTCCAGACACTTTCTTGCAATTGCTCTGAGTATGGAACACTGTGATTTCATTCAAATTATGGGTTATATATGATGATGTTGAGGTGTTATAGCTGATTGATTATATTGATGTATATATAGATGTTGACAGGTGCTTTTGAAAAGTCATCAAGAGTGTGTAGGACACATGACAGATTATCGATGTCAGTGGCATAAAAGGGCTTCCTTGGACTCCAGATTGAGTCAGGGAGTGGATTATATTGTTTGAGTATTTCATTATTATGCACATATGATGTATGATGGATTTTAGTATGATTTATGTATATGGATTTTTGACACTATTTTTGTCATTGGATGTAGGATTGATGATGCTTGCTAATCCGACTCACATAAGAAGTAAAGGGGCGTCGCACAAAAAAAATATATATTGATGGATAGGTGTGGCAACATACCTGTCACAGCCTACTAGCACTCTCGTCATGGCTAGAACTGTAGGTTAATGATTACCTAGTTTGGGTGGTCCACGATGTCGTGAGGGTAGACTAAGAAAGTCTCTCATGAATATTTCTAAGGAGCACAATAAGGAAAAGTTATTATTCCTTATAATCCCTTAGTCTATCACAAGGTCGATCGAATGGAGTTTTGACACCAAGGGGTTGGAAAAACTTCCAAAACAATTCAATGCGAGTGGCACCCTTGGAGCATGAAGATGATTCTTCAAGGGCATGTCACACAATTGAAACCTGAGTCAATAAATATAGGCGGCCTAGAATAGAATGGAATGGTTAGACCTTGTTGGATTTTAAAAATTAATTAAACAATAGATTATTAATTATTAAATCCAAATAGAAGTATAAGTCAAAGTCTAAAATTTAAATAAAGGACTAATTGAATTCTGACATGAGTAAAGATTTGAAAGAAATCAACTGTTAGTAATTAGTAAGTAAATACATAAAGAATTGATAAAATGCACATGTGTGCTTGAAATTATTAAAAATGAATCTTTATTTAGAAATAAATAACAACTTGAGAGAATGGGTTGTGCATAGAATAGAATTTGAGTTAACCAACCCTATCATAAATAAGAAGACTCCTAATCCAAATCTAACTAAAACCTAGTTAGGAGACACCCATTAATTAAGGGGATTGGGTAACTAAGAGACAACTAAGAGGAAAAATAGGAACACATGGGAAAATGTGAGGAAAAGTAGCTTTTAAATAAAAATAAAAGAGAAATTACTTGTGCAACCTGCGGAGAATGTGACACATATAGTGGGTGAATAATCCTTTAAATGAATTATTAAAAATTTATGAATTATGCACGAGGGAGAGATGTCCATGCAGAAAAATTCTATAAAGAAATTTACATAGAAGGGAAGGGGATCAAACTTTGGGGAACATTGTTATGCTGCCAAATTTTTTATTGACTGTGTTTTACTTGTGAGAGTTGGGACTCCAGGCTTGTGAAAAGAGTGGAACCTCTTTCTTGTGAGGAAATCTTGGAAGCTATTGGGTTCTCGTTTTTGTTCTTATCCCCTTTGTGACTCAAGGGGATAACGATGAAGAAGATTACCCCTTGCATTGGTTGGGAGGTACCGGTGAAGTATCTCTGATTAGAAAGCGAAGAAAGGGAAGGAGTGCAAGTATTGAAGGAAATATTCATTATGTAGCTTCCATTGGTCCTGGTAATTTTATATTCTGACTTTATTTTCATTTGCAATCAATGAGAATTAGTTCAAATTTTATATTTTTAAATTACAGTTGTTGCAATTGAATAACATTTATAGTGGTTACATTTTAATCTTTCGTTGTAATTCTAGATGTTTTCTGAAACCTAAATTTAGCGGCATGATCCTCATTGTGAAGTTGAATTTATATTGTGTATGATCTATGTTGCTTTAAAATTCGTACCATCATCCATATCGAAGTTCGTGCAATTGGAGTTTTGTTGAGATTATTTAAAGAATTTACTAGTGTATTGATCACTATTAAACTAAGGAGTTGAGTCTGAATTCATATTCATGAACTCTCTGTCGAATTTCATTTAAATCCTAAATCAATCCATTATGTGGGAACTATGTTGATTTAGGAATGTCTGTTGAAATTTTTCCTTTCCAATTTTATTTGTAATATGCACCTATGATGAATATGTTAAATCAGAAATTATATGTGGACCTTCTATCGAAATTAGTTGATAAATCCAAATTTATTGATAACATGGAGTCTATGTGTTTTGTATTTTAAAAACCAAAAAAATTTAGGACCGGGGAAGGCTTGTTAAAGTATCTAGAATTTTCATTTAACTTGTAGTGCATTAGCCCCTTTTCCTAAGAAAATTTATGCATGTGACCAGGAGCCAAAACCTAGTGCCAGTAAGAAAGAGGTTATTTGGGGATCCAAAACTCTGACGCTCTAGAGGTTTCTTAAAATCGATAATCCTTTTCTCTCTAAGAGATAACTGACCGAATCGGGTCTTGATCTGAGTTGATCAGAAATTGTAGGTTAACCCTACCCCAACATCCTTCATAAATTTTAGTAGTCTAATATAACGACTGGTGCATATTTTCCTTACACGGGTCTGTACGATGGAGATCCACTATGAAACTCCATACTTTGGGGTTTTACCCACTTGCAGAACTTGAAACTTTTCCACCCAGATCCCGAACCTTAGAAGAGCTCTGAAATATGATGCTTCGCACTCTCCCTCAAATTAACAGTTGTCATCCACTCCAGAGTTTGAAACATTGAGAGTTTATCTTTTTGTAACCATCATCCCATTTCCTCCAGAGCATCAAACTGTTGAACTTTCGAAAGAATAATACTTGAATATCTAACGATCCTTGATTTTTTTCTATATCTACAGATCTCATTTACTTCGGAAGTTTGGAACTTCCATTTTTTTGAAATCCTTGACCTTTAACTCTTAACTTAGTCAAAGAGTCGAATTCTGATTAACTTGGAGATCAATAGTTCCTTTACCTTGCTCCGATATACGGCTAGAAGTAACTCCAGAGCTCCAGGATTAAAAGGCTTTTGTTGTTATGACTCTCGTTTCCTCCGAATTTGCGAAGGCCAAACCCACAAATCGGACAGGCCTTGTTAAACTTTTGACGATGGTCGAGATTAAATCCGAACTCCATGAGTTCAAGATTTTTCTCACCAAACAACTTCCATCCACCAAGACACATGTAACCGGCTTTGACGATGAGGATTTACTCCAGAATTCATGACTCTAGAAGTTCCTTCACCTTAAACCTACCGTCTTTAAATTTTTCGGAGTAGTGAGTTATCAAACCATCAAATAGTGTAGGCTCACAAATCGATCGGCTAATGATTGTTCATCAGATATACTACTGTCCTTCACTCTGAGAATTCAAAGCTTTGGGATTTCTCACCTCTTCACTTCTACAAACTCAAACTCACTGAATCGTTGAACTCTTACGGATCCAATGACTAGTATTTGCCCACTGATATACAATGTATATCCACCTCGTGATTCAGACTTTGAGGCACACTTATTATGAAAAACTTTAATATGTCGAAGAAATGAATCCTAAAGTCCTCTGGGTTTTAACAAGTGCACATCTTTTGTCTAATCGAATGATCATGGGGATTCCAATTTCCTCATGATAAAATCATGTCCATTGGTTTCCTCTGAAGGGATTTCAATGCTTGATTTCCTCTTTTGAACCCTGCACATGTTGTCCTTCTTGATATTTTCCTTTGAAATGAACTCCAGTGCTCAATAGTGCATCCCTCTTGAGCTCTTGATTCTAATTGTTGAGTGTGTACTTTACGCCTCCCATGTGTATGGTCGCATTGTCTCTTATGAGATTCGTAGTTCTGAAAGTTAGAGACCTCTTCCAGACTTGAGAGGATCTCTGCGCACAGCAAGGAATGATCCTTCTAAACTTCTACTTTCAAGGATATTTTCCATGCACTTCTAGAGTTGGATTTGGAGTTGTTTCACAGTGACACCCAAAAGTGGAATTTCCGGTTCCTTATAGAAAATTATTAACTCAATATTAGAACAAACTTTCACTCGGTTGCAGGTTTATTTATTCACAATCTCAATTGGTTCATAAAAGTATAGAGTAAGCTTATGATTTCTACATTGTGCTGAGAGATGTTATTTGTTGTTCCTTTCCTCATTTAAATTGTGATATAGATCAATATCTTTCTACTTGGATGTACTATGTAGGGTTGTCACTTTTCCTAGTAAATTGGAGTAAGACAGAACTATAATCTTTAGGTTCCATGTTGGAGGTGTCTATTACTTATTAAGTTTATGTTATGTTTTTATTGGATTTCTTCTAGTTCTTGAAATAAATAAGATGATGAATTATTGAAATAGTATACAGTATGTTATGAGGTGATGACTAAGACACCAGATTCTCTGTGTCATTTGAAGAAAAATTATACATAAGAATTCTAGAAACTCTTTGGTTTATGGAATAGATTGAAGGTATGAGAATTAGATACTTCCTCGTTCCTCAGAACAATCGCCAGTCTTGAGACCTTAAATGGTAAAAATCAATCGGATGAATCCTATAATTGAGCATTGATTATGTATCTTGGAGGTCCTAACCTTGTAGGTAGCTTGGATGGGTAGATATTCTTGATTGCCTTGTATGATGATTATTCTATTAGAAGCAATGATGTTGTGTTATGAAATTGGTTGTGGTTGATATTGAATAATTGTGATGTTTTACCCTTGTATGTGTTAATGATGTGATATGGAAGATCGTTAGTACATTGAAGATGAATCTAAATATAGTTGTGCAATGATATGAAAGAAACATAATGAGTATTGTTGATATATGTCACTATCCTGCTCCACTGGTTCAATGAGAAAAAAAATATACATATCTCTTATTGTTGTCAATTATTTATGATGTAACAGAGGGGTTGTTATAGTAAAACATAAGATGGTATATTTTAGTCAATATATCCCCCCACCCTCATATAAGTGAGACATGTGTATTGAAGATGAGATCACTAGTTAGTATAGTTATGACGCAAGGCTATTCCCCTCTGCCTTGGCAAAGGCCTCTACGTTGACCTCCCGGTCTTAAGGATCGTTCTAATCCCCCCTTCGATACGAAGCATCTTTTTGATCCCTCCTTGGAATCTATAATAAAATTAACCCACAGTGAATTTATGCTCCTCACAGCTTTTAGGCCTAATCGCTTTTTCGTTCACAACAGAAAAATAGAATTTTAGGCTTCAGGGTTTCACAATCCCCGATGTCGCAAACCTTTTGTTTCCTGATTTCCCGATCTCCGATATCCCGAGATGCTCCAAATTCCACTAGTCCCCTGGGATAGAATTTTAGGTCCATACGACCTCCCTTTATATGACTTCAGTCCTATCACCTTTTGAGATTTTGGGGTTTCAGATGTCGAAAGGTATTGGACCGCTTGTCCTCAGGATCCCCGATCCTTTGAATCCCGATATGACGTCAACTAGGAATCCCTTTCCACCTTAAACACGACGAACGATCATGATCATCTACTAGACCAATGGCTCTAGATCTCCCTTGGAACTTCAGGGTTTCCAATGCCGAAATGTGTTGGCCCTCGGGGCTTCCGATATCTCGAAATTTAATTTTTCAATATGATGACAGCTGGCCTCCCCCTAATGGATCTCTCCACCTTATCGGGATTTCGGACTTCGCAATTCTGAAATGTAAGTGGTTCGTGTCCTTAGGATTCGCGGTCCGTCGAATCCCGATATGCCGATGGACTCTCCCTTTTCGGGAATTTTCTCGAAGGTCTCGATTGTTTCCACGCATCCTCCTATGATGGATGGTCCTCATTGCTTCGCGATTTTGGGATTTTCGATGCCAAAATTCTCCGACTTCTTGTCCTCGGAACTCCTGAAATGCCGAACTCCGAAACACTAATGGACTCTCGATCTCCGCCATGTGTCCTCCAACTGATGGATGGTCTAGATAAAATCTCGGGACTTCGCTAGATACGAAGTCAAAAGCACTCACCTATGTGAGTCCTAGTGTCCGGATCTCTGAATTGGATGATTGTGCGACACAAATTCTTCCTTAGATCAATGGTTGCGATTCTTTCATTGATTCGGGACTTGTAAAGTCTCGAGCTCTTGGTCTCTAAACTTTTGGGATGTCAATGGCTCTCGATCCCTACCACATGTCCCAAAAGATGGATGGTTATAAATTGTTTCAGGGTTTTCACTCTGGATTTACCTGATCTCTTGTCCATGGGACTTCCGATATCCCGAACTCTGACGCCTCGATATCCCGATACCTTTCTGGACCTTCGCTCGGTTTGAGAGGGTTTAAACCCCATGAAACTCCTATCAGATCGGACAATTGACGTGTAACTAGGTGAGGATCCAATAGCTCATGATCTCCTGAGCTTGAAACTCCAAACACAACTATAACCTCCTCGCTTATTTGTCAGATCGGATGGCTAGTGGGATTTTGCTAATTTTCTACAGAGAATTTTGACCATCTGTTTCTTCTCCTTGATGGTTTCTGTGAAGTGAACCAAGGATTCTTCCCCGGACTTATCCACTTATGGCACAAACTTCCAATGCCTTCTAATCACTCAAATGCACCAATTTGTTGTACTACCTTCAATAGCTTCAAAGGATTTATCCTTCCTGAGCTCTCTCACAACTTCGAGTCTTAAATAAGACCCTTGCATGCACTCCTTGAGGCAACCTCCAAACACTTGAAGTGTTGAATGCTCTTCGACCTTGTGCATGAATTGTAGCAATGGTCTCACAATACTCAGGTTCGAAACTCTGAGATTTTCCTCGGCCTGCACCCCTGTTTGAATATGAGAAAAAAATCTATCTCTCCTGAGCTTTCAGAGACGAACCTCTGAACCTTTTGTCAATGCACTCCTTGCGGACAATTCAACTGCACTCCTTTTAGGAACTCTTGCTCATATAGAGAAACAATTAAAACTCATTCCATTACCCCTTTCCTCTCAGATTTCAAATATTCAACAAGAAATCATTCATACATATCATAAAATAAATTGCATGATAGGAAGAGTAAAACATTCATGAGCATAACATTTAAAGATGCATGCACAAAGAATATATGAACACCATGAGTCTGAATCATAGTTTCTTTGTATTAATTCATAACTTTTGTACATGGAGTCTACTACACATCTCTCTGCTTCTCTTCTATGCTCTCTTCTGATAATTTTATAATTACACAATGAGGGTGTCTATATTTGTTTTCCCTCCACTCCTAAAACTATCTCATTAGAGAATTCAAAGCTACCTACTAACATAAATGATTTCTACCTACTATGGACGAGAGTGGCTTGCTCAAGGTCCTTTACAATAAATAAGTACGCCTCTCCTTAACTATCAGATTTAAGCTTGGCGCATCCAAATATTCAAAAGTTTTAAACAATTTATCATGTGCTGAAAATGTGTTGTGCTTGTACCACGCTCGCTTGATGTTGACAATGCTCCTGGATCATACTCCCTCGCTTGAAAAATTTTCATGGGCTCCTGTCTATGAGCTCCCACATGGTCTGTCCATTCTTCTGAATCTTTACTTCATTCTCCCAGCTGGAATCTTCAGTTGGATGTCCCTTCCACTTGACCAAGTATTCAAAGTATTGTTTTCTTCTTGTATTCTTGCTAATTATTTTGTCTAGTATGTTTTCCATTTGTGGCTTCTCTGCAATTGGCATTTGATTTTTCCACTGAACCTCTGATTGTTCATCATTTGTTCCTGCTTCCTCATCTTTGTATGGGTACAAATTTGATCTCATAAGCATTTGCCCCAAATTTCGATCTCAATCTCATAAGCATTTGCCCCAAATTTCTTCAAGACCCTACATGGTCCGATTTTATTCATCTTCAGTTTGTTGTATGTCCCTCTCGAGAACCTTTCCTTTCTCAAATCACCAACCTCAAACTGAAGTTGTCTCCTATTTTGATCTGCTCTACACTTATACTCCTGGCTTGAATTATGCAAATGCTTCTTCACCTAACTATGAAGTTCCTTCATCGCTTCTGCAAAATCTTCTACACTAGCACTCCTAGTCACATTCTGTTCTGAATCTCTCAATTCAGAAATTCCCCTCGGATGCATGCCATAGACAATATGAAACAGACTCTGCCCTGTACTTCTATTGATTGAATCATTATAAGCAAACTCCACCTGTGGTAATATGTTGTCCCACTGACTGTGGTGTTTTGTCACCAAGCTCCTCAACAAGTCTCGCAGACTCTTGTTTATGACTTCTATCTATCCATCCGTCTGAGGATGATAAGCTGAACTGAATGATAAATTTGTTCCCAGCTTCTTCCATAAGGTTCTCCAGAAGTGTCCCACGAACTTAGTGTCTCGATCCAAAACTATGCTCCTTGGTAATCCATGAAGTCGAATGATTTCTTTCAAAAATAGATTCGCAATGTGAGTTGCGTCACTGGTTTTCTGACATGGAATGAAGTTTGCCATTTTGGAAAATCTATCCACCACCACAAAGATTGATTCAAATCCTCTTTGTGTTCTTGGCAAACCCAATATAAAATCCATGTTGATTGCATCCCATGGCCTCTCAGGTATGGGAAATGGTTGATAAAATCCTGCATTCTGTCTCTTTCCTTTCGAATGCTGACAAATTCTGCATTTATCTACAAATATTTTGACGTCAGCTCGCATTCCTGGCCAAAAATATGATTCATTCATCTTTGCGAATGTTTTTTCGTGACCAAAGTGCCTTGCTAATCCTCCACTGTGTTTCTCCTTCAGCAGGTTCTCCCTCATGGAGCATTTTGGAATACAAAGTTGATTACCTTTAAACAGTAATCCTTCCTAGATCATGTATTCTATCCATTGGCTTTTGTCTCTGAGAATTAGATTCTTAGTTGCTTCATACACCTCTTTAAAATTTGGATCATCTCTATACATGCCCCTAAGGTCATCAAAACCCAGTGTCTTGACATTGAACTCCTGCAATAGCAAACACTTCCTGCTCAAAGCATCAACAACTTTGTTAGCAGGTCCAGAAATATGTTTTATTACAAACGTAAAGTTCTGCATGTATTCAACCCATTTTACATGTCTTTGATTCAACTTTTCTTATTGAGTCACAAACTACAATGCATGATTGTCACTGTATAAGACAAACTCTTTGGGAATCAAGTAGTGTCTCCATTTCTTCAATGCCTGGATGATAGCATAGAACTCCTTGTCATATGTGGAGTACTTCACCTTTGCTTCATTCAGCTTCTCGCTGAAGTATGCTATCAACCTGTCCTCTTGACTCAAGACTGCCCCTATTGCAAATCCACTTGCATCGCATTTCACTTGAAATGTCTTTTGGAAATATGGCAACACCAGAATTGGTTGTTCCATAATCTTCCTTTTCAATAGATTAAAACTCTTCTCAGCCTCTTCTATCAAGTGAAAATATTTGTGTCTTTTCTTCACTATGTCCATCATCGGTGCACTAATTCCACTGAAATTCCTGATGAACTTCCGGTAGAAGCTAGCCAATCGGTGAAAACTTCTCACCTCAAATATGTTCTTCGGTGATGGCCAATTCTTGATCACTTCCACCTTATCTAGATCCATCCTTAATTTGTCTGCAAAAATAACAAAGCCCAAATAGATGAGTTATGTTTTCATGAATGAGGATTTCTTCATGTTTATAAGCATCTTCTCTTGCTGTAATCTTTTCATTACAATAGCCAAGTGTTTCAGATGCTCTGCCTTTGTTTTACTGAAAATAAGTATGTCATCTAGATACACAATGACAAATTTCCTGATGAAGTCTTTCAGGACTTCATTCATCAACCTCATAAAGGTACTTGGCGCATTTGTTAAGCCAAATGGCATAACAAGCCATTCATACAACCCTTCATTAGTCTTGAAGGTTGGTTTCCATTCATCACCTTCCCTCATACGAATCTGGTGATAACCACTTTTCAAATCAATCTTCAAAAAAACATTTTCTCCACTTAAGCAATCCATCAAATCATCCATCCTTGGCAATGGAAATCTATACCTGATGGTTATCTTGTTAATGGCTCTTGAATCAGTACACATCCTCCAGCCTCCATCTTTCTTTGGACTGAGTACTGTCAGAACAACACATGGGCTCAAGATTTCTCTAACCAACCCTTTGTCCAACAATTCCTGGACTTGTCTTTTGACCTCTTCATTCTCTTGCGGCGTTAGTCTATACACGACTTTATTTGGAAAACTGGTTCCAGGTATGAGATCTATATGGTGACTCACACTTCTGATTGGTGGCAACGAATGAGGTAGTTCGTTCACTATTATGTCAACGAACTCTTCCAATAGTTCCTGAACCTCTTCTGGTAAATCGTCCACTCTTGTGCTGGTCAAAACAATTCTCAGTTTCCTAACCACAATGAACTGTGGTTCCTCCTTCTTCTTGACCTCGGTAAGGAGTTCCTTCCCACTCATGAGAAGTACAATGTTACTTACTTCAGGTTTCACTTCCTTATCTTTGGTTGGAAGCAACATATGAGTTCTCCCATTCTTTTCTAGGGTGTACGTGTTCATCCTCCCATCATGAATCACATTTCTGTCATATTGCCATGGTCTACCCAGCAATATATGACAAACATCCATAGGGATAACATCATAGAGTATCTTATCATTACATCATCCTATCTTAAATTCAACTAAACATTGTTTAGTGACATTTACCTGATGTCCCTTTTGTAGCCATGAAACTCTATATGGACTTGGATGTTCACTCATCTCTAGCTCCATCTTTTCTACCATCTCTGTCGAAACAAGATTATCCGTGCTACCACTTTCCACAATGACCTTGCATACCATGTCCTTGGTTTTGCAAGCAGTCCGAAAAAGTCTATTTATTTGGGCTAAATTCTCCACCTCCTTCTCTGGTGTTGAGAGAACTTTTCGCATCATCAATGATCTTTCGCCTTCAACATCCTCTGCCTCAACATCTCGCCTTTTTTCTTCCACAATGTGAGTCTCTCCACCCTCTTTCTTTTTATCTAGACATTCATAAGATTTGTGTCAACTCTTTCCACACGTGAAGAATTTTATCACTCCACCTCTTCCTCTTCCTCTACCTCTAGTACGAGGAAAAGTATTATTATCAGCATAACCTCCTCTCTTCTCAGTAGGCTGTCCTCTCTGTTCAGTATATTTCCCTCGCTGTGAGCTTCCACCTCTCTCAGTTTGAGTTTGACGTGTGTTCCAATCCTCCTTGGGCTTCTGATATTTATCTTGGACAATTGATTTTCCCTTGGCTCGAATTTTTCCTCGGCCTCTTTGACCCTGCTTTCAACTCAACTTCTCTTCAGTCTTTAGAGCCATATGATAAGAATCTTCCACCATTCGAATGGTTACCATGCTCATCTCATTCTGAATGTCATACCTCAGGCCATTCATGTACCTGGCAACCTTTTCATCATCGTTTTCCTGATGACCTGCCATGATGTTCATCCTGTAGAATTCTTCAGTGTATTCTTTCATTGTCATCAGCTTCTGTCTCAGGTTCTGCATTCTTCTAAACAGAGTAATTTGGTAATCCCTGGGAATGAATTTTGCCTTCATCTTCGTAATCATCCTATCCCAACTCCTGATTTTCTGCTTTCCTCTGTAGCATCTGTCAACTTGTAGTTCATCCCACCACAATGTTGCATGTCCATTTAACCTTGTGATAGTGTGCTTGACCTTCTTGTCTTCCTCGACATCTTCATAGTCAAAGTATGTGTCCAGAGCTCTAATCTAATCTAGAAGCTCTTCAACATCCAGGTTTCCTTCATAAACTGGGATGTCCATTTTTTCTCTTACACCCATTCTTGCAATAGCTCTAATCAAGCGTTCATTTACTGCATCTTCTGCTGCAACTTATTCTTCTTGTTCATCCTCAAATTCACTTTCGGAATCACTAAGATCCCAAATACCGACTGTGCGTCTCTGTGTTGTCTCCATGTCCTCAAGTATGGTGCGTAAATAACGCATCTCTCTTTCCATGGCTGGGTCAGGCATTTTCCTACCTCTTCTTCTTGGTATTTCCCTTTCCTCTAGTGGATCGGGTGTTTGCATGTCTCTTCTTCTAGGTGGCATGGAGAAATTTTCCTTTTCTCTATTACAGAAAGCAAAGAACCTTTCTGTGCTCTGATACCAAACCTGATGCAAGGCTATTCCCCTCTGCCTCGGCAAAGGCCTCTGCACTGACCTCCCAGTCTTAAGGATCATTCTAATCCCTCCTTCAAGCCGAAGTGACTCTTTGATCCCTCCTTGGAATCTCTAATAAAATTAACCCACAGGGATTTTCTTCTCCTCGCAACTTTTAGGCATGATCGCTCTTCTGTTCACAACATAAAAATAGAATTTTTGGCTTTGGGGTTTCACAATCCCCGATGTCGCAAACCTTTTGTTTCTCTATTTCCTGATCTCCGATATCCTGAGATTCTCCAACTTCCGCTAGTCCCCTGGGATAGACTTTTGGGTCCATACAACCTGCCTTTATATGACTACAATCCTATCACCTTTCGGGATTTCGGGGTTTCAGATGTAGAAAGGTATTGGACCTCTTGTCCTCAGGATCCCTGATCCTCTGAATCTCGATATGACATCAACTAGGAACCCCTTTTCGCCTTCAACGCGATCAACAGTCGTGATTGTCTACTAGACCAATGGCTCCAGATCTCCTTTGGGACTTCGGGGTTTCCAATGTCGAAATGTGTTGGCCCTTGGGGCTTCCAATCTCTCGAATTCCAATTTTTCGATATGATGACAACTAGCCTCCCCCTGATGGAGCTCTCCACCTTATCGTGATTTCACATTT
Organism: Picea glauca; assembly: GCA_000966675.3. NCBI lineage: Eukaryota > Viridiplantae > Streptophyta > Pinopsida > Pinales > Pinaceae > Picea > Picea glauca. The sequence goes on along the minus strand of JZKD02S1760747.1, from coordinate 23,218 downwards.
TGCAATTCCGAAATGTAAGTGGTTCGTGTCCTCAGAATTCACGGTCCACCGAATCTCGATATGCCGATGGACTCTCCCTTTTCAGGAATTTTCCCGAAGGTCTCGATTCTTTCCACGTATCCTCCTATGATGGACGGTCCTCGTCACTTCGCGATTTTGGGGTTTTCGATGCCGAAATGCTCTGAATTCTTGTCCTCAGAACTCCCGAAATGTCGAACTCCAAAACGTCGATGGAATCTTTATCTCTGCCATGTGTCCTCCAACCGATGGATGGTCCAGATCAAATATCGAGACTTCACCAGATGTGAAGTCAAAAGCACTCACCTATGTGAGTACCAGTGTCTGGATCTCTGAATTGGATGATCACGTGACACACATCCTTTCTTAGATCAACTCTTGTGAATCTTTCGCTGATTCGGGACTTGTAAAGTCTCGAACTCTTGGTCTCTAAACTTCTGGGATGCCGATGGCTCTGGATCCCTGCCACATGTCCCAACAGATGGAAGGTTCTGAATTGTTTCAAGGTTTTCATTGTGGATTTACTCGATCTCTTGTCCACGGGACTTCTGATATCCCAAAATCTGATGCCTTGATATCCCGACACCTTTCAGTACCTTCGCTCGGTTTGAGAGGGTTTAAAACCCGTGCAACTCCTGTCATATCGGATGGCTGACAGGTAACTAGGTGAGGATCCAATGGCTCACAATCTCCTAATCTTGAAACTCCGGACACAGCCATAACCTCCTCGCTTCTTTATCAGATCAGAGGGCTGACGAGATTTCGCTAATTATCTACAGAGAATTATGATCGTTTGTTTCTTCTCCCTGATGGTTTCTGTGAAGTGAACCAAGGATTCTTCCCCAGACTTATCCACTTACGACACAAAATTTTGATGCCTTATAATCACTCAAATGCACCAATTTTTTGTACTCCCTTCAATAGTTTCAAAGGATTTATCCTTCCCGAGCTCTCTCACAACTTCGAGTCTTAAAGAAGACCCTTGCACGCACTCCTTGTGGAAACCTCCAAACACTTGAAGTGTTGAATGCTCTTCGACCTTGTGCACGCTTTGTAACAACGGTCTCTCAATACTTTGCTCAGGTTCGAAAGTATGAGATTTTCCTCGGCCTTCACACCTCTTGCATGGCTCCTGTACCTGACTGCACCCCTGTGTGAATATGAGAACAAATTCTATCTCTCTTGAGCTTTCATAGACGAACCTCTGAACCTTTTGTCAACGCACTCCTTGCAGACAATTCAACTGCACTCCTTGCAGGAACTCTTTCTCAGATAGAGAAACAATTGAAACTCATTCCATTACCCCTTTCCTCTCAAATTTCAAATATTCAACAAGAAATTATTCATACATAGCATAAAAGAAATTGCATGACAAGAAGAGTAAAACATTCATGAGCATAACATTTAAATATGCATACACACAGAATATATGAACACCATGAGTCTGAATCACAGTGTAACATCCCGCTCTGGCGTGCATACCAAACTTATTCTTTGAGGACACTTGCTCGCAAGTGATTTGGATTTATATGATGATAAAACTTTTCTTTCATTATGATGCATTGAGTTATATGACAGGATGTTTTTACTACCTTGGTATAGACAGGTGCTGCTGACTCAGTTTCTTTGAGTGTG
>JZKD02S1760736.1:12063-22467 GCA_000966675.3 Picea glauca | reverse complement strand
TACGTTGATGAATATATGAATTTCAAAGTGTATGAATTTTGAGTGTATTAATCCCTTTTTTTTTTTTCTAAAGTGATTATAAATACTTTCATTACGCATTAAGGAATATATTGTTGTGGAAAATATTTCTAAGTGCTAAATCCATAAGAAATCAATGTTTCTCAAGTAGAATTGCTTTCTAATCAACCATGTATCTCTACATCATTGATAGACCATTCCTTTTAAATTATTTGCATGAATGTTGTGGATATCCATATTCTAAATCATAACCAACAGTGCATGGACTGCCCCTTGAATTATCTCCATCTAAATATAATGACAATCCACACTCAAATAGTGGTCACTTGAAAATATTATGACCTAAAAATGGACCATTGAAATAATTTATTATAGAAATAAATTTACTCATTTATCTTCTACGTAATTGTAAATCACTTAACAATCTCAACTCAATGTTATGTCAAATTAACCTCCATAACTAGTACTATAATTACTCAATTATGAACATGACATAAGCTAAAATTCAATTATGCAAGTACACAACGTTTGGACAACCCAAACACTTGATATATATTTATAATATGAAGTACATGCACCTACCAATATCTTATCAGGGGTTGTTATAAGTCAATCTTGGCTTGTCTTTGTTAATAGCACTGACAATGGTTTTTATTATTGGTATATAGTCACTGCATTATTTATTACGACAGTTGAATCGATAGCTCGACATGGTTAAATTGGTTGATTTAAGAAATGGAATTGGGCATACAATCGTTGGCTCCTTGTGTTGGATTGATAACTCAACATTATTTTATGGTTTGATTAAGTCGTAACGATTCTTCTTGTGTTATGCGTTGGTTTGTGTGTTTCCTAAACATGGTATAAGTTGAAATTATGGTTGTTGTTACTGTGTGCTTAAATTTCTCAATTGAGATCATTGCAGTTTAAAGAATTGATAGTTGTGAATTGGATGTATGATGTGTATGTTTATGGATATCGTGCATCGTATCGTTTGATTGCACCATCATATATGGGCATGGGTTCTATAACAGTATGGTTTCATTGCAATTTAATTGTTAAATTGATTAGAGGAATGGAATCGGGCACTATTTTAAAAGAACTTGCATCTGTGTTTGATTTGAGGAAGTAATTTATGGACAGTGGTTGATGGTTTTGATGTTGAACATAGTTGAAACAAATGATTGTGTGTTCATTGGAATGGTTTTAAATATTAAATGGAAGAAGTGAGAGGAAACATAATTCTTATACAGGTTGTTTGGAAGACATATTGTTTTTGAGTAAGATGGCACTGTGTTAATTAAAAGTGTTAAAGATTTAAATGTGAACAATGAGCAAGTTTAACACACAGTAATGGTCAAATTATACACAGTAATTGTTTAATTGATCACAATAATTATTTGGTTAGTGTTGGATCGTTTGCATTAAATACATAATTGTTTTATGGATTGTTCAATTGATTTTATGAACATAATCTGCTCTTTTCCCCTACCATTATTTCACTTTTTTCTAATTACAATCCCCTTGCCTTCCCATGTTCATTACCCATGCCATGTTCCTACAATTTAATTATAGTTAAGAGGAACTCTGTATTATGACAGTTTAAGATCACACAGATGGATTGCAGTGATATGTTCTTTGGTTTACATTGCAGTTGACTGTTTGTTGTCTGTGAGAAGTAACCATGATATTTCCCCCTTCATTTTAAAATTTTTCTCTCAATACAACCCCTCGCATATCCCATAACCTTGTTCACCCCTGCTCATTGACAACGGTTAAAAAAATTGTATGGATTAGATTGCATGAGTTTGATATGTTGTTGAGCCAAAATTTATTTCATATTTTAAAAGCAATTGTCATGTATGGTTGTTAAAGAAACTATTTGCTAATCAATTATGCATATAGGAATGATCTTTTTTAGCTGAGGTAGCCATGTCAGAGGTAACCGAGGAAGAGGTAATTGGAATAGGGGCCATAGAAGGCCAAGATTCTCCATACACTTTGATGTTGACTTGCAAGATTTAGGCTAGCTATTTCAAGCTGGTTTTTTTAATTGGATTGGGCAAGGAGTGGTCCAAACTAGGCCCGAAAGGCCTCCATTCCAAGCCCCACAGGTCCCTGGTATTCCTGTGCCTCCTCATGTCTCACTACAGCCTGAAGTTCCTGAAAACGACATATGGCAAGAGATTGTCCACCCAACAGTCTCCCAACATCACGGTTGACCTAACTTGTCTTTACCTTCTCCCTCGCCTATCAATAAAATTGTCCAAGCTGCCCCTGACCATTCACCATTTTAATATTCCCATGTAATAAAAAGGTTGAAAACCGAGGCCCACCATGCCCTTAACAAAGGAAAAACCATTGTTGCCCTTCCTCACCCTCCAATAGCTCTGATAAATCTATGTCCTCCCGCATGCATTTGAGGGACGATTTCTCTCATGCGATCAACGAGATTAGGCCTAAAGGCTCCACACAGCCTAAGGAAAATTCAGAGAGATCAAAAGGTGACAACAAAAACAAGCAAATGATTGCCTCCCAGAGTGGGAAATATGGATTATAAGTTTTTTTTTATTTATTAAATGTTGAGAACTGTTGACTTCTGAAATTTTGGACAGAATACTATTTTTGGATATATGAGTAATATATTTTGGAAATAATTTCAAATATCATTGAAATAAATTTTCAAATATGAATGTGATGATGGGAGTCACAAGGAGGGATGTTTTGTTTCATTAACTAGTTGTGTTATGATTGATAAAAGCTAAAGGGAGTCACAAGGGGTCCCACCTACTAGTTATTATTTATTAAAAAACCCTTATTATGATTTATTACTTTTCCCCCTAACTAAAAAGTTGGTTGATTTTTAATTAACTTAACTAAGGAAGTAGTTCAACTACTTCAATCAAGTCTAATTTGCTTAAAGGAAAAAGGAAAGGGAGGAACAAGAGGAGAATAGAAGGAGAAGCATACTCATGTTTTTTCTTTGAGTTTTTGTTGAGATAATTCAGTTTTCATTCATTCCTTAATTCATTAGAAGCCTACTTATTTTTTATGATAGGAGGGTCCTATTGTAGACAATAAGTTTTAGGGATGAATTACATCATTCAGACACTTGTTTTTTAGAGGTGTTGATCTATCTTTGATAGTCTGTGTAGAATTGTTTGTTTGTGAATTAGTTTCCATGACTGACAAAGGCTATTGTGTAGACTCTAGTGGGCAACAATCTATGGCAAGCTGATCCATCTTTTCAAGTTTTGTTTTTTAATTTTTTGTCAGAAGTCCTTTTGTATGTTTCATCGGGGACTTCTAAGTTTGACTTTGGTCCAAAACTTCCTCAGGAAATTTTGTAAAAAGAACGATTCTTTAATGAATTGGAATGAAAAAAAGGATTTCTTTATGTCTCATTTGTTTTGATTATTGACTTGGTGTCTTTACTTCTGTCTCTATCTTTATTTCAACATTTGATATATTTAGAAAATCAAATCCATAATGATTTTTTCAACAACCTTTTGTTTATAAAAAAAACAACCTAAGAACTTGTAAACAATACTTGTGAATTAGTATATCAATTTTGATGGCTATAAACATAGGGTGATATTCTCATCTATCTTTCTTTAGCCAAGCAAGATCTGAAAATGTTTGAGTAAGATCATTTCATATATTTTCCTCAACAATGTTCTCCATCTAGATCCGAAACATTGGCAATGGTGGAAATGGAGAAAAAAATGCCCTCCAAGGGTATGTGGCTTGAACATAATTTGTTGTAGAACTTTATGAACTCTTTGACATCGACACCCGCCATTTAGGTTTTTTGACCATGTTGAAACAATTTTTCACAGTGGAAGACTTTATAGCTACTTTTGAGTTCTTGTATTTCCACACGGAGGGAATGTCTGATGATTTTTTTTTGAGAATTGTTTATTAGTGACCTCAAGGATGAGATTCATTCCCATGTACTCATGGCTTACCCTCATAGTTGTGTGGAAGCTACTAAAATAGATAAGGAACCACAACAGGTTGTATATTCTCAAACAAAAAAACATCCTTTCTTCTCTACCCTAAACCTACCACTCCATCCCCTCCTTCCACTCCACTAAACATCCATAAATTGACCCGGGAAGAAATGGATGAACGCCAAATCAAGGGCCTTTATTATAATTATGATGAAAAATATTTTCCTGGGCATGAGTGTAAGGAACAAAATCCTTTTATGGCCATCTCCGAGGATGTTTCTGAAGAAGATGTCGAGACCCTCCTATGGTCGAGTTACTAGAGCCAAATAATGTTACTCCACCCTCAAACCCCCAAGAAGTTGAACTAGTCATTTCACTAAATGATCTCACTATCTTCTGTGTTCCCCAAAACCTCAAGGTAGTTGGTTACATTAAGAATCGTAAGGTCATCATCCTCATTGACAGCGGCAAAACCCATGATTTTATTCATTGCTGCATCAACCAAGAAACTAATTTCTATATCCATGCTGTCAAAAAATTTCAAATCATGATTACCAATGGATGTTCCATGAAATGTGGGGGGTGTTGCGAAAATGTTTGTCTCCAAATTGGTCAGTACAAAATGAAATCTCATATGTTTTCTATTGACATGGGTGGTTGTGAAATTTTGCTTAGTGCATAATGGTTACAGACTCTTGGTCCCATCCGCATGGATTTTAAGGAATTAACCATGAAATTCAACCAGGAGGGATAACAGTATAAGTTCCAAGCTAACACCACAGGATTCCCTAAAATAATTAGTTCCCATTTCATGGAAAAGATCCTCAAGAAAGTTCATTTTGGCATTATTTCACAACTCTATTCCATTCACGCCACTAAGATACCCTCTGTGCATCCTGAGCTCTAGTCCATCATATCAAAACATCAAGCTATTTTTTCCACTCTCGAGGGACTTCCCCCTTCACATGGTGTTCATGATCATTCCATTCTCCTAGTCCCTGATATCCTTCCTCCCAATGTTCACCCTTATCGTCATCCCTTTTCCCAGAAAAATAAAATTGATAAAGTTGTTCAAGAATTACTCACCATGGGTGTTATTCGTCCTAGTACTAGCCCCTATTCTTATCTTGTGGTCATGGTACTTAATAAACAAGGCTCTTGGTGCATGTGTCCTAACTTTTGCACCCTCAAAAAGCTCACCATCAAAGAAAAATTTCCCATTCCTATCATTGATGATCTCTTGGATGAATGGCGAGGTGCCCAATACTTTACTAAACTTGATCTCCATTATGGATACCACTAGATACGTATGAAAGAGGGAGACATTCCTAAGACTACCTTTTGAACTCATGAGGGAAACTATGAGTTCTTGGTCATTCCCTTTGGCTTATGTAATGTTCCATCCACTTTCGAGAGCCTCATGAATCATGTTTTCCATCCTTTTCTCTATCATTTTGGCTTAGTTTTATTTGATGGTATTCTCATCTATAGTAAAACATGGAAAATTTGTCTTGCCCATGTGAATCAAGTTCTTCATCTACTCTCTCAGCACCAATTTTTCCTCAAACAATATAAATATTCTTTTGGAGCCTTAGAAGTGGAGTACTTGGGTCATATTGTTGGAAAGGATGGTGTCGGGGTGGATCCTAAGAAAATTGAAGCTATGAAGGATTGGTCTCATCCCAAGAATCTCAAGAGATTGCATGGATTTATCAATTTAACAGACTATTATCATAAGTTTGTTAAGAATTATAGAAAAATTGTGGCACCTCTTATTGCTCTCATTAAAAAGAACGCTTTCATTTGGAATTCAATAGTTGATCACTCCTTCTAAGCCTTGAAATAGGCTATGTGCACTTCTCCTATGCTGGCCCTTCCTGACTTCAGAAATAACTTTGTCCTGGAATGTGATGCTTTAGGGAAAGGAATTGGCACCATCCTTATTCAAGATGGTCAACCTTTGGACTTCACTAGAAAAAAATTGTTGGAGAACCATTTGGGACAATAAATCTATGAAAAGGAAATGCTGGTCATTCTGCATGTTGTGGATCTTTCGTGCCCTTATCTATTGGGGAAACGCTTCCAAATTAAGATAGATCACCAAAACCTTAAGTTTTTTTTGGAGCAATGAATTTCATCTATGGAGAAACAAAAATGGGTCACAAAGCTATTTGGATACAATTATGAGATCATTTACAATAAAGAAAAAGACAATGTGGTTGTGGATGCTCTTTCTAGGAAATATGAAGATGAAGGGTCCCTCTTTTCTCTCTCCTTCATTGTACTAGATTGGCTCCAAGTTGTTCACCAGGAATGGTTGTAAGATCCAAAACTATCACATTTGAACCAACAATTGCAAGACAATTCTCCAGTTTCTCCAGAGTACTCTTGGCACAATGAAGAGCTTCGCTAAAACATCCCTCTATATTTAAGAAAATAGTCACAACTTAAATCCATGATGTTTTCTGAGCTTCATTCTACACCCATAGTTGGGCATTCAGGGTTTACCAAAACCTATGACAGGTTCAAACGTCCTTTTTTTTGGGATGGATGAAGAAGGACATTCACACCTTTGTGGAGGAATGTGATGTTTGTCAACACAACAAGAGATAAATAGTCAAATCCCCTGGAACACTACAACCGCTTCCTATTCCACTCATTATTTGGAGGAATATTTCTATGGATTTCGTTGTTTACTTACCTAAATCGGGCAATAAATCTGTCATCATGGTGGTCGTTGATCATCTTTCCAAATATGCTCATTTTTTTGCTCTTCAACACCCATTCACCATATCCACCATGGATCACCTTTTCATGGATAATATTGTCAATCTTGATGGCATGCGTCATGTCAGGCTGCTAGATTGAAGCTTTTAAGTGACCTGAAACACTAAATTTTCAAACCAGGGTTGGTAAACTTCGAGCTGATACACAGTATGTGCAGGCAAGTCTCTAGTCTCTATCTGAATGCTATCCTAAGAATAAAACACACACCTATTCTAAAAACTTGAATTCTAATGGCTAACTCGAAACTGAGCATTTCCTATTAAGTCATAACCAAACAAAAAAAAAAACAGACAGTCTTGTGCTCAAATGCTGGCGCTTCTATGTCTATCCCAAAAGTATGGTGCCACACGATTATTCTACCTTTATGCCCAATCCTCTACCATCATCATTTCTGTTTAAGTTAGGACACACAGAGTATTGTCGAAAATGCATTCATTCTGAGCAGCAAAAATCAATCTATTATGTCTACAGGAAAACAGAGTATTATGCTAACTACTGGTACCAGAAGCTCCTTTTGTTCTAACTGTAATCTAACTATTCTAACCAGGCACGGTAACTACTGTCTAACAAAGCCAACTGTATGCTAATTCTGAGCTATGTTCGAATTGGAAATGAAAACTAAATGACCACATGCATGTTCTAAACCCTACAGGCATCAGTTATGCGTTTAACATTCACCAACGTAGGAAGATAACAGTCTGGAAAGTGATTCCGTTGAGGAATGAATAAACAATATTCTGAAACTTTTATGCTGTCGTGTAAGAAAACATTAACACACTGCAATGAACTAGAGCTATGATAATATAAAGCTAAATATGTGAACGCTAAGCTACCTCGGATGCAAGTTCTAAAATATTGAAATGAACTAAAGCTATAACAGCACAAGCTAAACTATTGCAAAATGGAACATCAGCTTGCACCGGTTTGGCAGGCCCAACCAAACGGCACAACGCTGTTAGTAATGACCGGAGCTGACTAAAACATTCTATGCAAACATTGTATGATCCATTAACTCGAAAATAAAATGCTTCAAATCGTATATCAGTCGACTACCATAATGCACAGCAATCTGTATTCAAAAATAAGTTCACGGTATCACATAACAGTAGCAATAGAAACGACAACAGTCACAGTACCCGTTCTCAGGAGTGATCCCGGGCTTATATAAAAAATCCTACTATTTGTAACAGTCTAAACAAAGAAACATAAAACAAACGGATCCCTGATCCGAGAATAGTCTTGCAATCAAACTGAAAACGTATTTCACATCTTCGTGACACGTAGTGTCACGAAGTGTGAGCGATGAGGAATATTAGATCCAGGCTCATGATGTCTTCGAGCACTCCGTGGCAATGACTCCAGCTGTCCTACGAATCTTTCTATCTCTCATTCGAACCATAACGCACACCATAATGCACAGATCTCGAACGGCCCCACTGGTACTTCCACGGTGCGAGTTGGTACCTGGTACCAGCATCCTGTTCCAAGAATAGCAATGGTACCTAACCCAAATGAGATTAATTCCAATACCAATTTAAAGAATTAAAGTGCATAAAAATAGCTTGAAATTCAAAGATACCTTAGGTGACCCCTTTGAATGGTAAAGAGATGTTGATTATGTCAAAATGAGGTCAAAAGGGTGGTACTGGCATATAATTGGAGGTCTGTGGTATATAGTATAGGCAAAGAGTATGGTCAAAACCAGGGACCAACATACCCCCACACTGAAGTTCTTGCCTGTCCTCAGGCAACAAAAATCAAAAACTTGGTAGCCATCACAGGGTTGCAGCAGCTGCAACCAGCATCTGTAGCCTCTCCTGCTTCTTCAGATTCCTCATTTCTTTCTTAAGGACCCTGTTGATTATAACATGCTTCTTAGCAATCCTCTGAAGTTGACTATTCCTTTTGACAATACCTTTCTTCCTCTGCTTTAATCTTTCGATTTTTGACAAAAGGTGGGTCACCCTGAGCTTCAGGAGTTCATTTTCGGTTTTAACATGTCTGTCCAGTACACAGTACTCATGCAATTTTTCCTTTAGTCTGTTGTTCCTGCTCTCTAGTTTCGTCATCATTGGCTTCAAGGACCGATTGGAGGAGAGCTCGCAGTGGGTTTCAATTGTTTGGCCTTGCCCTGGCTGTGGTGAGGGGCTAGATGCATGCATGAGCTCTTCGGGACTTTGAACAGGGGTGTGGAATTTATCAGAATTGTGGTCTGAACCGAATTTGGGAGTAGACTGGTCTGGGCTGTGCTCATAGGTATCAGCTGGGTCATAGTTACGATCGGGGCTGAGTTCCTGGTTGTCAATTGAGTCTGGATGAACGGGGATGAGTTTAGAAGTATCAACTGGATGGGGTTCAGGGGTGATCTCTCTTGGCGACTGAATAGGGGTACCGGTTGGTACCTAGACGAATTCATTTTGCACAATTTTCTCGAGGGTAGTGGCCTGCCGATTGGTTCTACGATTCTTTCGAATGAGCTGGGACAACGTCCAGGTCATCTCAGATGGCTCTGGGGCCTCCTTGTGACCGTCTATGCTTTCCAGTCTTTCTTGCATGGGGTAGCTGGGTATTGAGTCATCCATCCTCGTCAATACACTTTTGCATTTCCTCTTCGGGTTCCTCCTCGGTTTATCAGCTGACTCGGCTAGTTCCTCCACATCGATTATATTCTCGGTGGTTGGGGGAGAACTCGGGGCTTCGAGGTTCTCCTCTATAGGTATGGTGGCCTTCCCAGTTTCAGCGTTGGGTTCTACCTCGTCATGAATTGGAGGTTCGGGCTCAGGGTTCCCAGCGGAGTCTTTGGTTGGGGTTTTGACTTTCTTTTGTTTGGAAGTCAACTTTTTCTGTGGGGAAACAGGTTTCACCTTCTTAGCTTTCGACTTGGCATGGGCAAGGGTTTGTGCAGTAAAGAGGTCCCAAGTCTCTTGATTTTTTGATAGTGCAGAAGTGATCAATATTTTAACTAACCCGAAGTGAAATAAACTCCCCCGAAACTCACTAACCCTCTGGACCTGTTCGACCATTCTTTTCAAACTCTTTAACAAGAAAAATGGTATGTTCAACGGGGTACCTGTGAAGTGTAACAACAGTTGGGCGTGGCAGGGGAATATAATGGTATATCGCCCCTCGCACGTTAAATAACGCTGGAGGACGATCAACACTTGCGCCCACTGTGGCTCCAGCCAAGCCCGCGACGTTCCCCTGGACCATTCTGTGTCCCGGTACTGAGGTTTCAACAATTGCACACATAGATTTTTATCCACTGGTTGTCCCTTCATCCACCTCTGGCCCGTAGCGGGTAGTTGAATTGCCTCGACAACGAATTCCTCTGTGACCCCGAACTCAAGTTCACCCACCTTGGCTGTCTCACCATCGAAATGCAACGCAAACTGCAGTGTGATGGCATCGTTATACCCATTGAACCTTTTCAGAAATGGCTCCCACCCGGCTTGCTTGAAAATTTCTCTCGTCGCCCGATATTCCGAGAGGGATTCCAAATCAGCGTATGTTTCGGGCTCGTGGTGGTTTGCTACCATGGATCCTTTTGGCATAATAGGGAGAGTCGATCGGTGGCAGCAGAGGTTGGATGCGGGCAACAATGGTTGAGTAAGGGCGATGAAAGGAGAAAGTGCGATGGAGAATGTGG
>JZKD02S1760725.1:65329-86507 GCA_000966675.3 Picea glauca | reverse complement strand
AACCTTCAGGATACACTTACTGGTTTTCATTGCATCTATTTTCTCTGTATGTTCCAGGAAAACCTGTCGAGCATGTCGATGTTAGGCATCCACAAAGAAAAACACCTTGAACCAACCGTACAAGATGTAATTATTATTTTTATTCAACTAACCATTTACTCTGCATGTACTTATAAGAGAAAAGTCTCTGCCTTGTTCATACAAAACCTCCAGAGAGCCGAGTGGATTGTCCTCTCCAGAACTGATGGCATATTAGAAATCTGCAGTTCATGATTTGCGTGAAGAAAAACTCGATTTACCAGAAACGATCCAACTTTCTACTTGCCTTTGAAAGCATCGGATGGCCTGAGGAGGGCGTTTACCATTTTTGCTTTCTTTCCTAGTTTTCAGCGGTGATTTGTTTCTTTACACTGTGTTTCCATGTCAATCACGATGGCCGTCTAAGGATTCTAATTTTAGTGACCCACAAATATTCCAGAGTCTGCATTATCTCTTTAGCAGCAGTTGTGTATAGGCCACGTCAAAAAGTTGAAGTGTCATCAACCTAAGAAAATTTTGTCCATCAGCCAAGAGAAGTTTATTGCCACAAGAACAAAATTGGCCACTGGCAAACAAGGTTCAAACTTGCTCTTTGTACCACTTGTGATACCCCTTGCGGTAGTTACATGACACCATGGTATTCATAAGAAACGACTCAAGCCCATACGGTCAGAAAGCCAAATAATTATAAGTGAATGATGGAAGGAATAATTGATAGGAAGTCAAGAACATCGTCATCTTATATAGTTCTTGTTATTACATAATCTTGCATCTTAATGCAAAGTTTTCACACTTACAAAGTTTTTCACACTTACAAAGTTGAGTGGAACATGGAAGTGTTGTTACTATCACATGGACAACAACTTTCTCCATTTTAGTGAAGGACAAGTTCAACACAAAGGAGACTTCCCTAGCAATCCTTAGGGTTCCTAAGGCAAGAATCAAGATAAGGTCAAGTCTAAGGTTACCTATGTAACAATCCAATTTACCACTGATTCAATATAATAGATGGTTAGACCCTTTTATGGTTAAACAATTATGTTCAGCACTCAAAGGTTCGTATCGTCTCCTATCATCAACCATAACAATCTCAAAAACTAAGAACCAAGCAAACACATTACAAGCTAAAGAAAAGACATAAAGCCTTCCATAAATATGCTTCGAGGAAAAAGCATTTCTTATGGGGGAGGCAATGTAATAGACATAAATATAAATATAATACAAAATCTATTGATGATTGCAGCTTCATGAGACATTCTCCAGATCGTTCTCCTCTGGACTGAGTTGAGATAATATGTGAGAAGGCCTATGTGATAGGCTAGTCATACTCCTCTGGACTGAGTTGCTCTCCAGTTCGTACTCCTATTGATTTAGTTGAGTTGATCTGTTGAGAGTGACGTCCCTTGTGGTTGAGCACATGTGGACTTGTCCCTAGTGGAAGAGCACTAGAGGATGTGTGTGAGACCCCTTGCTATATTGTCAAAGAATAAGACTATTGTGAAACCCTAATTTGTATTGTGAAGGGTACAAGTCGACCCTACTATGTAAAGATAATTAATATTGTGTAAAATATTAATTATATTATTGAGTTATACAAGTTGGCCCTATTGTGCCAAGTGACATGCTTATTCGTTGAGTTAGGTCATGTATATATTAGAGATATAGATCCCCATTGAGGATCATCTCACTCATACACACTCAACGCATGTTCTGAAATTGGAGAGCTGTAATTTAGTGCGTACTTTTATAGGTGCTATCTTTCTCGGTCATAGAGGGCCACTATTGTTGGCATCTATATTTTCGGTGGAGAGGGTTTCTTCTCTTGGAAATAGAGCAAAGGGTTGTTGGGTTTTTCCCTTGGTTGAGAAGGGTTTTTCCAGGATAATTTCCAGTGTCTTGTGCATGGTTGTTCTTCTTGTGATCTTGGTTTACTGCAACTATTGTATTGTTGTTGCACTGTTTATGGTTCAAGTTCATGCTAAAACAAAAATAAATTACATGCGCTTGAGTCATCTTTAAAAATTCAACATGGTTACAGAGCAATGTTCTTGAAGATGACCTATTGCACAAACAATGAAGGCAGGCCGTGGAATTTTGAGAGATGCTAAACCCCTATCGTTGGTGTAAGGAAAGGGCCGTACCTTCTGTGAAGTTTAAGACTGGTCGCAAGCCTATTATCCTTGGTCGAGCCTTGATTAGAGTCTTAAAAGGGAAACCACAACATGGAGAAGCCCCTCTAGGGCTATCACAGCTAGAAGGAGACCTAACCGCAGACTTAACCAGAGACTTAAACCATCCCCTAAAAAAATTATAGACCAAATTTTGAGGCAGATCTCAGGCAGGCTCTGAGGTATCTTGGAGGCAGTTTTTGTGGTAGATCTGAGGCTATGACAGCAAGAAACCTAAGGCAGTTTTAAAGTGACTTCTGAAGCAGCTTCTGAGGTAAATCTGAGGCGGTCCTGTGGTGTTTTTGAGGCAGTCTCTGTGGTGGATCTGACACAACTCCGTGGCAGGTCTGAGGCTAGTTTCAGTTGAACAAAGCCAAATATGAAGTGAACTCCAGGCTTGTTCTAAGGCCCATTCCTTCACAGAGATAAGGCCAAATCTGAGATCTTCTGCAGGATGAATTTTCTGAAGCAATGAGGCATACTTCATGCGACGTTTGAGGGCGAAGTTTGGAGCCATCTTTTTCATAACCAAGCAAAGATTGCGGAGCAGCTAGGCCAAATTTGAGATTCATCTTGGGCACAAATTTCAGGCTTACTACAGGAAGTAAATTTCTGAAAACTTGTTTCAATAATGATCCTTGGCGTGACTTTTGAGTGTGTGCTATAAGTGCACCTTATTCAAGCTTTAGTGAATATCGAGGAGAATAGACTTGCAGCTAATGATGTGCAAGGTTCCCATTATGATCAAGCCCTTGTCACTATGTGAATCATTGTCCTTTGTGGAAGAAAGGAAAGCAACATAAGCCAACTCAAAAGAAGTCAATGAATGCAAGAAAGAACAATGAGGATCTCTTCTCTATCTCAGTGTTCTCAGGAGGACCAAATGCAATATTGAGCGTGATTGTAGACTAAGGTAAGTTTTGGACTACATTCCTTATTTGATTTCATCATTACTCTGTATTATCCCTGGTATGAGATTCCTCATGACTTGGACCATTATCCTTGGTACAGGAGTCTAAATTCTCTTGGTTGTATATTATCCTAGTACAAAAGGCCATTTTGGTTGCTATCCCTATGGGAGGATAGATTTCTTACTTTATTATAGAAGGGCCATGATCCCTAGTACGGGAGCCCATATTTCTCCTTGCTTAATAAAGTATTGTAGAGGCAGTAGAGGACCTGAGAAGGCATGGGATGTCTCCAGGATAGCAACACATGAAAATGATGATGTCAAAATTTCCTCTAGGAAAAATGTTTATCCTTCAGACTTTAGAGGGAGTGACTTGACTCAAAGGGAGTCAAATTGTTTGAGAAGAAAGTAGAGCTAGCAGAATTTGTTGGGTTTAGTGAATCTTCGAAGGCATACCAGATCTACATCCCCGGTTAGAGACAAATCGAGGTTAGCAAAGATGTCACCTTTGAGGAAGAGATAGCCTTCCGAAGATCCGGAGAATCTCAGATGGAGATTCCCCCTTCAACAGTTTAGAGGGAGACAGTTACTAATCCAGTTGATCCCGTAGCTCCAGTTGATGTTCCCAGAGACATTGAAGTAGGCCAGAAGAGGCCTACATGGGCTCGACAGACTTTGCAGGAGGCAGAGGAACATGCAGCTCCTCGTGGTACATTCTGAGAGAGCAAGAGACCATAGATATTTTCGATCTATGTTTCAGCTATGAGCCACATCATGATACTGAGCCTTCTTGTCATGGAGAAGAAATAGGTCAACAGGTTTGGCAAGATGCCATGACCGAAGAGTATCAATCCATCAAGAAGAATGATGTGTGGGATATTGTTCCGAGACCGAAAGGGAAGTTTGTAGTGACTTCCAAATGGATCTATAAGATCAAACATACATCTGATGGAAGTGTCGAGAAGTACAAAATGAGATTTGTGGCTAGAGGATTCTCTCAGGTGGAGAGAATAGATTATGAGGAGACATTTGCTCATGTTTCCTGATACATTTCCATCCGTACGATTATTTCCCTTGCAGTATCCATGGGTTGGAGACTACATCAGATGGATGTGAAGACAACCTTTCTCAATGGAGAGATTGAGGAAGAAGTTTACATTGAACATCCAGATGGATTTGTGATACATGAGAAGAAGTCTCATGTGTGCATGTTGAAAAAAACCCTTTATGGACCAAAGCAGGCACCTCGTGCATGGTATAAGAAGATTGATGGATACTTGATGAGTTTGTGCTTCAACAAGAGTGTTGTTGATACCAACCTATACTACAACATTGTTGGTGACGAGTGCTTGATTTTGGTCCTATATGTTGATGACTTATTCCTCACCAGTTCAGAAAGCCTTATTGTTGAATGCAAGCATGCATTGGCTTCTGAATTCGAGATGAAGGACCTTGGTACGATGCACTACTTCTTGGGATTAGAAGTGTGGCAAAGAACTAATGAGATTCTCATGAGTCAAGGGAAATACACAATGGAGATATTGAAAAAATTCAAGATGATAGACTGCAAGCCCATGCCTACACCGATGGTGGTGAATCTGAAGAAATTGAGAGACATTTCTTCCGATTCAGGCGAGATTGATCCACATATTTACAGACATCTAATTGGATCATTGATGTATATAGTTAACACCTGACCCAGTATATGCCATGTAGTGAGTGTACTCAGTCATTTTATGAGTCAGCTGAGACAGACACATTGGATAACAACGAGGCATGTGTTGAGATATTTACGAGGCAAAATTGGTTTTGGACATAGATATGCCTCCATGTAGACATGAGATTGTTGGGATATGCCAATGCAGATTGGGTAGGGAGCGCAGTGGATCGGAAGAGAACCTTCGGTTGTTGTTTTACTTTGGGATCTGCCATGGTTTCCTGGTGCAGTAGAAAACAAAATTTTGTGGCTTTGAGTGCCGCAGAAGTAGAGTACATTGCATTATGTGTGGAAGTCTGAGAAGTAGTGTGGCTTTGCAAGGTCCTTGCAGATTTATTTGGACATGAGATGGATTCCACCGTTATCCATTGTGATAACCAGAGTTGTGTGAAGCTCTCAAAGAATCATGTGTTTCACGATAAATCGAAACACATTGAGATCAAATACCATTACATCAGAGATATGATGTAGAGGAAAGCAGTACATGTGAAATACCTTTCTACACACGAGCAAGTTGCAGATGTCTTCACCAAACCGCTTGCCAGGACGAAGTTCGAGTACTTCCATAAAAGACTTGGCCTAGTGGAGAATGCCTCCCTAGATGAGAGGGAGTGTTGATGATTGCAACTTCATGAGACATTCTCCAGATAATTCTCCTATGGACTGAGATGAGATCATCTGTGAGAATGCCTATGTGATAGGTTAGTTGTACTCCTCTGGACTGAGTTGAGATGACTTGTGTTGGTCTCTTGTCGTGCTTCTCTGGACTAAGTTGAGATGACTTGAGATGGTCTCCTGTTGTACTCCTATGGACTTAGTTGAGTTGACTTGAGATGGCTCTCCAGTTCGTACTCCTATGGATTTAGTTGATTTGATATGTTGAGAGTGACGTCCCCTGTGGTTGAGCACATGTGGACTTGTCCCTAGTGGCAGAGCACTAGAGGATGTGTGTGAAAGTCCTTGCTATATTGTCAAAGAGTAAGGCTATTGTGAAACCCTAATTTGTATTGTGAAGGGTACAAGTCGGCCCTACTATGTAAAGATAATTAGTATTGTGTAAAAGATTAATTATATTATTGAGTTGTACAAGTCAGCCCTATTGTGCCAAATGACATGTCTATTCGTTGAGTTAGGTCATGTATATATTAGAGAGATAGATCCCCATTGAGGATCATCTCACTCATACACACTCAACGCATGGTCTGAAATTGGAGAGCTGTAATTTAGTGCACACTTTTCTAGGGTTTTGTCTTGAGGGCCACCATTGTTGGCCTCTATATTTTCAGTGGAGAGGGTTTATTCTCTTGGCAATATAGAAAAGGGTTGTTGGGTTTTTCCCTTGGTTGAGAAGGGTTTTCCGAGGATAATTTCTGGTGTCTTGTGCATGGTTATTCTTTTTGTGATCTTGGTTTACTGCATCTATTGTATTGTTGTTGCATTGTTTATGGTTCAAGTTCATGCTAAAACAAAAATAAACTACATGTGCTTGAGTCATCTTTAAAAATTCAACAAAATCAATAAACCAATAATTAATAATTACTAATAAAGAGACACCTCATAATGAGGGTCACATCTCTTCACGAAAGAGCACCCCTGCGTGGGTATATATACGACCCATATTCTCACTATAATAATATCATACTATCTATCATTATTCATACATTTATTATATCTATTGTTATCCACATCAATTTCTGTCAAATTTTATGCGACTAATTTCATATCTGAAAATTATTTCCAAGTGACCCAAACAATAAACCCTAGGGCTATTATCACTGAATAATTTTACGCTGAAATTATGATAGAAAATTACAGCAGTGGAAACATAAAGATCAGAGAGAAATTTTCCATGCACATGAGACACAAAATTTTAGTTCTATAAACTGTCAAATTCAAAATTTCCTCAGGGAAAAATCAGTCCTCCCAACAATCACAAAAACACTAAATCTGAGGACAAAACCAGTCCTCTCAAAACCACAAAATATCAACAAAATACTTGGGATAAATTCCCACTTACAAATCTGCTGCAGGCCTGCTATACGACTTGCTGACATCAGCCATACTGACTTGTTGTACTGCCCAGAAAATTCACTCGTACGGCCTGAATCCCTCTCACACGTGCGTTTGTATGGTACTAGTCACACATGTGACTGTACAAACTATTCCATACCATATGTGTGGTTGTACAAACATACTGCTCCTTCCACATGTGCGACCTGCTCATCTCTCTCACATGTGCGATGTTTCTCTCTCCTCCTCCTGTTCACTCATGCAACCTCTCTTCCCACGTGTAGATGTCCTTCTAGGATGAAAAAATGAAGAGAAAGAATGTCCAAGAATGCTAGGTCAGATTTGCCAAAGTGCAGAATTACCATTCCTGAAATCACCCAGCCTCCTAGCATAAGTGCTCACTCACTTATGCTAACTCCATGATGTCACAATGAGATTATCACAACCTCTCCTCTCCTTTTATAGGATTCTAATGTGAGTTTAAAATCCCTTAGCTTACTCTAAGGAGCCCTCCACTAAACTCGACACTAAATTAGAATTCTTTATTCCTCCTTGTGGGTGTGACACCCCAACACAAGCCCCCAAAGCATATCAACAATCCCATGAAGCCCCAAGCTCCAATCCAAGGGGTTTTTCACCAAATGAAAAATTCCAACGTGGTACCAACGAAGATTCCCACATGCCCAACACTAAGGCCACTAGTAGGAATACCTCCCGAAGCTACAAAAAGCATCAACACTCCCTCTTAGAGAGGGAGGTATTCCATCCTCCATCATCTAGAAGTATCATTATCTTCCATACTGGAAGTAGCTTTTCCTTCAACATTGGATCTGCTACCACAACTGCACTCCAATCCTACGGATCAACTACTTCCTCTGTCACAAAAACAAATCCTATTGAATGGAACGGTCCCTCCTAGGAAGACATGTTGCTCCTAGAAGCCTCCCGCTTCCGAGTCTCCTGCCTAGCTTCCTTAACCCATGATACCTTCCTCTTAGTCTTGGAAGATGCCTCTCTCCCATCTGAACCTGAAGGTAGACTCCCTCTAAATGACTGAATCACCTCTGGGCCTCCTGACTCCCTCTAAAGTTGAACTCCCTATGAATATCCCAACTCCCTCTGAGTCTGCACCACCTCCGGAGCTACCTTCTCCCCGACCTTTATCACTCTTATACTGCTGGCCATAGCTCGCATAGGCTGTCCTTTCAGCCTATACAGGTTGCTCTCTCTAACTACAAGAACCACTGTTGATTTGAAGCTAGATCCTTTGGAAACAAATAACACTTGTCCATCCTGGAACTATACATAGTATCCCTTCTTCTAAATCTCTGAGACTAAAAGCATACTCCCCCTGATTTCTAGCACCCATAACACATTTGTCACCCTCAACACATCTCCTATCTCTAACTAGAATCGTATTGTTCCAGTTCCCTGCACTGCATGCTTGGTCCCCATACCAAGCTCCACACACATCAAAGTCGCTCTTTGTGAAGCTCTCAAATAACTCTCGTGCTCCTGTCATATGAAATGAGGCTCCACTATCCATAGACTAGGTCCCACTATTGGAGACTGTACCTGAAAGGGTGGAGATCAATAAGAACTCCCTTTGAAGCTTATCTGCAACCTCAACAACTGTTTAAATATTGTAACTGCAAAGAGTATTCTATTTATTATTGAGTCATTAGTCATTAGATCAATCCCCTTTGTGGATTGATCATGTCGAGCATTGTAATTGACCAAATCCCCTTTTGCAGATTGGTCAAACCCTAATTGTATTATGAAAATTAAGAAGTCGGCGCCCAGGCCCAATTAAAGTGGTTTTAACCACTAAGAAGACAAGTCGTCCTTGCCCAATGAAGAGACACCTTTCCAGCGTCTGCCAGCTAGTATAAATAAAGGAAGTCAGTGCCTCATTATCTCACTCACTCATTCCCTCATCAAGTGCACAAGTTTGGCAGTTGCAGTTGGGAGAAGAAAGAAAGAGAAAGGCGCATTGCACAATGTTGGATATTCTCTAGTGTTTTGGTTTATTGTCTTGCCATTGTATTGGCTATGTATATTAAGGAAATTTTTGTTGGGTTTTCTCCCCCATGAGGCTTTCCCAGGACAAATGTTATGTATCTTGTGATTTTGTTTCTCTCAGTGATCCTACCTATGATATTGTTATCTAGTAAATTGAAAATAAACCTAATAATAGCTCAAAACTTAACATGGTATCATAGTTAAGTTGAAGAGAGCACCTTTCACTGGATAAGCAAAAATGTCACGGTTGTCGTACAAGAAAATTAAGGTTTTCTATTGGAGAAGAATTTCAGCCTAAAACTCATCAAGGAGGTGAGCCCTAGCCTAGCGAACTCTTTGGCAGACTCAACGCACTTTTTCAGTGGACAAAACTCCCAGAAAGTTAAACCCTAGTTTTCACTGGTACGTGAAAACCAGGAAACCAGAACCAGTTCCAGAAGTACCAGTCCAGAATTTCGCTGGCCCAGTTTGAAGGTACACAATTTGGATTTTCTAAAATCTGACTACACCAGGATACTCGCCTCAACCAAGCGCACCTCCTGGTAAGTTCATAATTAAATTCTGAGCATTTTCAATTTTTGGTCATTTTCCTAGATCCAGGTCAAGATGTCTGCAAGCACTAAGCTTGTTGACAAGCTAGAAGGTGTGGAAAACTTCTATGCCTGGAAGTATAGGATTGCACTCATTATTGAAGAGAATGACCTAGCAAGATTCATTAAAGAAGATGTACCAGAACCTACTGATGTTGCAACTAAAGCAAAACACCAAAAGGACATCGTTAGGGCCAAAAGAATCATTGCAGACTCTATTAAAGATCACTTGATTCCTCAAGTGGCTTCAAAGAAAACTCCAAAAGAAATTTTTTATGCCCTAACCAGAATGTATGAAGGAATGAACATCAACCGAAAGACGAATCTAAGAACTCAACTCAAAAGTACAAGGATGCAGGAAGGAAAAACAGTTCAGGAATATTTCTCTAGAATATCACAATTCAAGGAACAACTAGAAGCAATTGGTTATACTCTATAGGAAGATGAACTCATAATGATAGCCCTTAATGGTATCACAAGACCTTGGGATGCATTCATCCAAACTATTTGTGCAAGAAAGGAGAAACTACACTTTGACAGTCTTTGGGAAGAATGTGTTCAAGAAGAAGCAATAGTACCTAACCGAGAAGCAGGACTATCAAGAGACGAAGATCAAGCCCTAGTTGCTCATACTAAAGGAGGAAGGAAGAGGTCTCACTTCCATAAAGAAACTCATCAACATAAGGAGTCTCACTTCCCAAACAAATTCATCCATAAAGAATCTTACCCTCCAAGGAGATTCCAAAAGTTTCAGAAAGGTCAAAGAAGATAAAAAGATTTCTCATCCTACGAATGTTACCATTGTAACAAGTTGGGAAATATTGCTAAGATTTTTCTAGCTAGAAGAGAAGAATACAAGAAGAGAAACATAAGGCACCATGCCCATACAGTTGAAGATGAAGAGCTACCCACAAAGATGATAAAAGAACAGTTTGAAGACTATGTCTTAATCTCTGCCCTCTCAGGATCAGTGTCACCTGGTGAGAACACTTGGATCATAGATAGTGTTGCTTCCAAGCGCATGACAGGTCAGAAAGTTACACTTGGAGATGATTACTAATACCCTATCAAAGGACTAGGAGAATCGAATTACAAACTTGATTCAGGGACCCCAATGAAGATGAAGGATGTACTTAGACTATATGTACCAGGTTTGACAAAGAACTTACTTTCTATCTCAGCTTTAGATAAGAAAGGATTCACAGTTACTTTCATTGATGGAGAAATTATTATGTGGCCCAAAGGAAAAACCATAGAAGAAGCAATTATTATTGCAAAAGAAGAAGGTGGCTTGTATAAGCTAAAAGGTCACTCAGAAGCAACCTTGAATCATTCCATTGAGAATCCATGTGAACTTTGGCATAGAATACTAGCTCACATCAACTACAAGGCATTACCATATGTAAGCAAGGCAGTCACAGGTCTACTAGAATTCAAGGTTGACCATGAAGGTGTGTGCAACAGATGTGCACAAGGAAAGAACATCAAGAACCCTTTCCCGAAGAGATATAGTAAAGCATGTATATTGTGGCCCAAGGCCATCAACCTCCATCAGTGGGTATGTATACTATGTGTCTTCTATTGATGACTATTCTCACAAAACCTGGGTGGAGACCTATGTCTCAAAAATGTCAAGGTTCACAAACACACCAATTTGGATCTCACTAACTCGTATATCTATAACAGCCCAACCAAAATCCAACAAAATTCAACATCCTTAATGAAGGTTTGGATGTCAAACTCGAGGATATTGAAGTTCTCGTCCATATGCATGACAACATGTCACTACAAAGAGCACAAGAAACCCTCCAAGAGATAGAAAAGTTCAAGTTTAGTGATTTGAAGCCTTCTTTTGTGCTTTGGATAAATAGGATGTAGGATTTCCCTACCAATGAATATTTATTGTGCTTCTCAAGATGTGTACATACACTCATCCTAGTTACCTACCCATGCAGGCCCTAAATCTCCTCCACCTCTCTATACATCACAACAAGTTGACTAAATAGGCC
The DNA here is from genome assembly GCA_000966675.3 of Picea glauca. Lineage (NCBI taxonomy): Eukaryota > Viridiplantae > Streptophyta > Pinopsida > Pinales > Pinaceae > Picea > Picea glauca. The sequence goes on along the minus strand of JZKD02S1760725.1, from coordinate 75,042 downwards.
AAGTTCACACTTGACTAGCGCAATCATGTGCTTTACGATTCAAAGCCTTATTATTTCCCATTTTGCATGTGGTATATAGTTATGCTAAGTATTTTAATGTCATTTTCATCGAGCTCCCCCAAAGGTCTCAACACACTGGCATCCTAGTTCCATAGAACTAGTATTTTTTATGCATTCTCTTCATGTACACCTAGACATTAAAAGAATGAATGCAAAAAAAATTAGCTCAAGAAGCCATGCAGGAAGCTAACATGGGGCTTAGACTCCCTGTGATGGAATTCATTTTTAGAGTCTTCCTGATGTTCATAAGATGACGATCAAACACGCTAATGGCACCAATGTGAACATTACTATCTAATTAGGTTGTTAGTGTCAATTGGACACTATCTAAAGTTGACCAAGCATAACACTACTACATGAAACCCCGAGAAGGAAGGTGCATAATTCAATTGAAAAATAGGGAAGGGGTTTTCCAAGAATAACTATCAGAACCTTCCAATAATAATCTTCAAGTTGGGCACATCAATTAGGTTGGAAATAGAAGACGGGCACTGAAACATGTGTCATGAATATTCTCTAAGGAGGTGCACTAATTTGCCAAGAATCACTATTGTATACTATCTAGAATCAGTATTGATAACATCGACATCGGCAAAAACATGGCAAGGATCCGAAAAACATCGTTTCGGAAAAAAATGGAAAAAATTGGCAAACTGCGACAAAAATTAAAAAATACAAAATATGTTCATTTTTTCAAAATTTTAAACATATAAAGAAACAACAACATAAGATAAACACATTGGCACATAAATATCAAGAAAGCATTGATATATATGATGTAGTGGATGCCAAATAAAAAATGATACATCAAAGTCGATATCGAATCTTGATCCTTGATAGTTGTCCAATATGAGACTCAAAAGTAGAGAACCAATACCAAATGACATCACATATATAAATGTACCTCATCATCATGAGGTAGATGTACAATGCAATGTTTTAAAACTCAGACTCAACCTCAGAATCGGTCGACGGTCAACTCGGACTCGGACTGGAACTCGGATTGACTCAGACCGATCTAATTTCAATGACTTGGTTTCCTAAAAATTACATAAAATATTTAAATTTTTATGAAAAAATTATATTTTAAAAATTCCAAACCATGATTCCAAAAAATTATTGAAACTTTGAAAGAAAGCATTATGAATAAATGAGCAAGAACATTTAAATGACAAGTAATGTTCCACCATCGCTTATATTTGGATCCTCATCATTGGTATCACCCTTTGCCTCTACCTTGATCCTCTAGAGACATCAGTGAACACCCCGTAACTACTTAATCGAAGCCTTATAATATGGTAGAAAAAGCTTAACATGACTAATCAATGATTTTGGTTTGAGTGAAAGGTACATTTTTGCTAAGGCAATGTCAAAGGAGTTCAAAAATCAATACCACCAACATGAAGGTACATAAAAGGCTTGGTGCTCTTGATTAAATGTCAATCCCATACCCTCATACATGATAGAATCCAATGAAAATGTTGCAATCCTACAAATCGTGAAATCCTAAAAACTGGTAAGTCTGTTGGATTTTGAATGGTATATGAAATTCTACTTTATCCATATGAAGTCAGATGAGGTTGGAACCACTCTCAAACATCCTGAAACAATTAATCGTAATGTAAAAGATTTAAGTAAAAGTTGACATCTACTTCATATAAAGGAAATGTCAACTTTTACTTTAAGAATTTAACATTACCATTAATTGCAAGTGTTTTTGGTCAAACCCTTTTAAAGAAAATTTCAATCTTGCATGTTGGGTGGGGTACCTACTCGATCGAGTCAAGCCCTTCTCCTTCTTTCTCCATTAACAAAAAACACGAACGACAAAAAAAAACACAAAAAAACAGCTTTATTCCCATGGTTTCCATTGGCCAACGATTTTTTCTAAATAATCATGATTCTTCGGCAAAATTCACGATTTTTTAGGCCGAAATTTCTTCGTCCTGAAAAAGTCACGATTTTTTGGAACGTCGTTGATTTTTTGGTGATGTTATCAACTATTTCTAGAATAGCATCAAGTGGGTTTCCCTTTTCCTCTCAAGAATAGACTAAGTGTGTGAAGGATATGATGAACTAGATAAATTTGAAGGTGGAGTGCTCTCTTTTGGCTCGAAATAGATGAAGCATCCTCAAAATAAAACCTCTAAAAAACACTCCATTATCCTAGAATAGAAGTGAAATTTCAAAATAAGACTTGTAAGTGAGCATTTCCCTTGTGTCAAGAATAAATTACAGTAGTTATTAATAGACCAAAAGTAGGCACCTCTTCTTGGCTCAAAATAAAGAGGGTGTAATCCAAAAAAAAGCACAATGGAAAAGATTCCAAAAAAAGAAAATAGATAAAATTCCCTTTTCCAAAAATATCTTCTTGTGGACTTAATCACCTACCTTACCAAATTGTGTAACCTGCACTTGTAGCTAAACAACCGAGTACTCCATCTATAACTCATTCAACCTGCTACTATTTGTAGACATGATAAAACCCTAATTTTTCACATGGACAAAATTACTTGAGATTTCTATGTTTTTTTCTCCATCACGACATGAAATTAATCACATATACCAATTTCTAAAAATGAAAACCCTAAAAAAAAATTGTCTAATCATCACCAAAAGTCGCACACATGCTCTCCTCCAAAATAGGTTTGTAAAACCTAATCGGTTCCTCAAAATAACAAGTTTAAAAAAAGACTTTTCTAAAATAGGAAATTTGAAAATCTAAGAATACCCTTTTGACAACCACTAGATGGATACTCAAAATTGGAAACAATTGCTAAAAAAAAAAAACTTACGAAAAATAACAATCTCAAAATTGAAAAGCACCCATTTGAAACAATCACTCTCTGGTGCCTACTCCAACTGTTGCATGTATGTAACATGCATGCATGAGAACCCCGGTAGAAATAGAACCGAAGCACTCGATATGGTGTCCACCATGTCACAGTGAAAATATTTCAAAATAAAACTTCTCCCAATCTCGAACACAAGAACTAAAAGATGTACTCACAAATGCCCTAGAGCTCAACACTAATATAGCTAGGAAAATTCACAATTAACAGTAATGAATTTCCAAAACAACAATTTCAAATTTCTATTAAACTAGGATGAGACAAATAGAAAATATCTTAAAAAATTTAAAACAATTTAAATCAAATTCATATAATTCGATACAACCATTTTCAAATACCATGCAATTGAGAACATAGAAGATCATATCGATACATAACCAGAATTTCTCTAAATCGATACATAACTAGAAAACCAGAAGCACCAGTCCAAAAATCCATTGGTCAAGTTTGAGGGGGTAAAATTTGGATTTTCAAAAATCTGACTGCACCAACTTACTCGCCTCAGCTCAGCGCATCTATCCCCTGGATCATAATTTCAAAATTTGAAGTTTGAAAAATTAGGGTTTCCTCATAAAACCCTAAGTTGCAGTTGCAGTTTCATAATCAGTTGCAGTATCAATTGCAGTTAGAGTTTGAAGTATCAGCTGTAGTACCAGTTACAGTCACCCTTGAAGTTTTAAGAGTTGGTAATTATTACCGCTGCTACCAGATGGTGCCACTACCTACAAATGCCATCAGAGGTATGTACTCACACATGTTTAAATGGTTAAGCTTTAAAGGGTATTTGCAGGAGAAGGGATCTCTTGCCATAGATCTAGAAGGATCTCAAGATCCAACACATTCAGAAGAATAATGCAACTCAGGTTTGATTATTCTGATATGCATCTATTTGTTATGACATTATTTTGATCAGTGTTTCATGTTGAAGCTATGACCATCATACTAACCTTTGGTCAAAATATTAGATGGATTAAAGTAGAGATCATAGAGTTTATTCTCTAACCCAACCTTCTTTCAAGAGAGCATATTATCCTAGTACAAAAGACAGGTTGAAGAAAGCACTTGTCATCTTGAGTGAAGGAGACTTGGAAGAAAAGAAAGACACGCTCATTCTTGAGGACAAGACTCCAGGTTCCAGGTTTGATTAATTAAGTTGATAAGATTCAAAGTTGTCATTAACAAGTTGATGACTACCCCTTTACAAGTAAACACTATAGTTGAGATAGCAGTCCTTGAAAAGTATTATACTTGGTAGCATGTGAGCATATTGAGATAAATGCTTAATGCAATCATTTGCCTGATACAACTAACATCTCCTCTAGGAGAAACCTCTTGTGTTAGTTCCAGGTTGACATGGAGGAATGTTTGATCACAACACTAGAAGAGTGTTGACCTCATTTCATATTGAATTCCTTACTTTTGATCTTTACTTCAGACATGTTACAAGTGATATCTCTAAAGGAGCTACTGTGATGATTATTCGTGCTATCGTCTTATCTACTATCATCAAAAGGATATTATTCTTGCTTGTTGTTTTGTTGACCTTGTTTCAGGTCACAGGTGATAACCCCGAGGAAGATATATTGAAGGTTGCAGAAGGAAACATATTAGATGAGACATGAAGCAAACTATGTACATGACCATACACACTCATGTACCAAAGAAGATGAAGGAGAAGTTGTCTTTTAAGATTCAGAGCATCTCATATGAAGATTGATTGTAAGGAGTAGATGGCTCCAAATATGACTGAACATTAGATCAAGATCTCACAGCAGAATTGTTCAAAGGATAATGAAGCCACTTTGACAAAAAGCATAACTCGTTTGAAGCATGACTCGGTCCTTCATATTTAGACTTGGTATTCAACTCCAAGTATACCCTGTAAGAGATGACGAAGTCCTTGTAGACTCAGAAGAAATCGAGAGTAAGCCTGATCTCAGAAAGGATCATATGAAGAGAAAACTTCCACGACTGGGAGACAGATGATGTGAGAAGACTAGATTGTGACTTCAGAGACTCCTAGGAGATATGAAATCTCTTGGAATATTTTCTTGTTTCTGTGACAAAGAAGGAAGCCAGTCATAAAGACTAGGATTCTTCCATGAGACTAGAAGAGAAGTCAATATCGACTTCCAATATTGATCTATACAGATCAAGCATGTTGCGGATGTACAAATCATGATGTGTGTCCAGAGGATTCTCCCAGCAAAAGGGAGAAGACTATGACGAGACACTTGTTAAAGAAATAGTTCCAGTATTTATGAAGACAACCAGAATAACCATGATTCATATATAGTATGAGATGCAGGGGGAGCAATCCCCATACCTAAAATTGAGTGGCAGTTGGTGCAGAACATTAGTTGGGTCATGGAGACATGACTACAATAAAAGATAGTGTTACCTCCATGAAAGAAGAAGAGCTATCTTTAGTATCATTTATTGAGCCACTCTCAGTTTCAGATGAAATTGTTGCCATGATGGAGTAGAGGACTTACTCCCTGATTTCAGTAGTCACAGTGAGAATGGAGCAACCATTCTCAGCCTTAGAGCAGGTGCAGGTGCAGGTGCAGAGTCCCAATTCCAAAAGTAACAGTTGCAGACAGAGTAGAGGACATAGTCCCAGACAGTGAGACAGATAAGTGCTTTGCAAAAAGCACATAGAGATAGCACATGATTGTGCAGATTGAGTTGCAGCTGAGAAAGTGTACCAGATTGGTACAATGTAATGAGAAAATTTGATTTGAAGATTGAAGATAGAAAGACTCATGTCTTCCAGTTGAAGGAAACTTTGTACGTGTTAAAGCAAGCTCCTAGATCTTGGTATGAAAGAATTGACAGTTTCCTGACGAGCTTGGGCTTTACCAAGAGTAAAGTTGATTCTAACCTATATCTCAAGGTTATGAATGATGAGCCAGTGATGTTACTACTATATGTAGATGATGTATTCTTGATAAGATGAAGAAAAGATCATCACAAATTACAGAAGAAGCTTGCTACAGAGTTTGATGGAAGACCTAAATGCATTATCTCTTAGGTCTTAAAGTTTGATAGAGCACAAAGAAGATCTTCCTTAACCAAGGGAAGTATGCAGTTAAAATGAAGAGGTTTGACATGTTGAAATGTATATCCATGTCGACACCCATGGAAACAAAGTTGAAGCTCCTGGTAGATACCTCATCAAGATTGGTTGATGTTACTCTGTACAGACAGGTTATTGGTTCAGTGATCTATCTGATGAATAACAGTATAGATATATGTTTTGCCTTGAGTCAGTATCTGGTAGAACCTAGACATGTTCACATATTTGCTGCAAAACATAGGGTGAGATACCTTAAGGGTATGTTGGATTTTGGTCTCTATTATACTAGAGATCATGACTTCAGACTGAGTGGTTACACAGATTCAGATTGAGTTGGAAGTGTTTCTGATAGAAAGAGCACTTCAAGATGTTGTTTCAGTCTGAGGTCAGCCATGACTTCATGGCAAAGTAGGAAGCAATAAAGTATTTCTCTTAGCACGACAGAAGCAGAATACATTGTTGCATGTTCTGCCAGTTGTGAAGCCATATGGCTTCGGATATTGTTGACAAATCTACTTGATCTGGAGATGGAAGCCACTGTGATTCTATGTGATAACCAAGTTGTATAAAGATGATGGAGAACCAATCCTCTGTCTCGTGTAAAGTTTGAGCACTTTCGAGACAAGCTTGGTATAGTCTGAAAGGACCTCCCTCGAAAGGGGGAGTAGTGTTGATGATACTATGGTATCCTGATCAGTAGTGGTAGCTCTGTTAGGACTTTTTTAATCCTAGGGAATCGTATGATTCCTGGGCAGATCCCGAAGGTCCAGTACGGACAGTCTGTCAGAGTACCACATGGTAGCTCTGTTAAGATTTTATATCCTAGGGAATATTATGATTCCTAGGCAGCTCCTTAGGGACTGTCAGAGTACTACAAAATGATGATGTGCCAACTTAATTGTTGTGATTATGTGCCAACTTAATTGATGTGATGATGTGCCTGCCTAGTGCTGTGATGTGTCAGCTTAATTGTTGTGATGATGTGCCAACCTTGTGTTGTGATGATGTGCAAGCCTCATGCTGTGATGATGTGCTAGCCTCATGCTGTGATGATGTGCCAGCCTCGGGCTGTGATGATGTGCCAACCTCATGCTGTGATGATGTGCCAGCTTAAGTGTTGTGATGCCAGCCTCGTGCTATGATGATGTGTTGCCAGCGTCGTGCTTAAGACTCTCAGCCCAGTGTTGATATTGATGACGCTCCAGCCTTTGTGTTGTGTTGTTGTTGTTATTGATGATGATGATATATTAGTGTTATACTAATCCATGTTGATGCAGATGTTGATGATGCCACTTTAGCGTCTTGCTAAAGATGATGTTGATGATGCCACTTTAGCTTCTTGCTGAAGTTGATGATGATGATTTTATTTCAGCTTCAATGCTGAAGATGATGATGTTACTTTAGCCTCATGCTAAAGATGTTGATAATATTACTTTAGCCACATGCTAAAGAAGATGATGATGTTACTTTAGCCTCGTGCTAAAGAAGATGATGATGCTAGATAGTGTTGCTTCCAAGCACATAACAGGTCAGAAAGTTACACTTGGAGATGATTACCAATACCCTATCAAAGGAGTAGGAGAATCGAATTACAAACTTGATTCAGGGACCCCAATGAAGATGAAGGATGTACTATATGTACCAGGTTTGACAAAGAACTTACTTTCTATCTCATCTTTAGATAAGAAAGGCTTCATAGTTGCCTTCATTGATGGAGAAGTTCTTATGTGGCCCAAAGGAAAAACCATAGAAGAAGCAATTATTATTGGAAAAGAAGAAGGTGGCTTGTATAAGCTAAAAGGTCACTTGGAAGAAGCCTTGAATCATTCCATTGAGAATCCATGTGAACTTTGGCATAGAAGACTAGCTCACATCAACTACAAGGCATTACCATATGTAAGCAAGGCAGTCACAGGTCTACTAGAATTCAAGGTTGACCATGAAGGTGTGTGCAATGGATGTGCACAAGGAAAGAACATCAAGAACCCTTTCTCGAAGAGAGATAGTAAAGCATGTACATTGTGGCTCAAGGCCATCAACCTCCATCAGTGGGTATGTATACTATGTGTCTTTTATTGATGACTATTCTCACAAAACATGTGATGAGGTACCTTAAGGGTAAGTTAGACTTTGGTCTCAGTTATAATGGAGATCATGAATTCAGACTAAGTGGATATACTGATTCAGATTGGGATGGAAGTGTCTCTTACAGAAAGAGCACCTCGGGATGTTGTTTCAGTCTGGGGTCAACCATGATCTCTTGGCAGAGTAGGAAGCAATCAAGTATTTCTCTCAGCACGACAGAATTAGAGTACATTGTTGTATGTTCCGCCAGTTGTGAAGCCATATGGATTTGGAAGTTGTTCACAGGTCTGTTTGATCTGGATATGGAAACAACCTTGATTCTATGTGATAACCAGAGTTGCATAAAAATGACAGAGAACCCTGTGTTCCATGACAAGTCAAAACAAATAGAAATCCAATATCATTACGTTTGTGATATGGTGGAGAGAGGAGCCATAAAGCTCCAGTATGTTGGCACGGATGAATAGGTCGCAAATGTGTTGACCAAACCTCTGTCTCGTGTAAAGAGACAACAAGCTCGGTGTATAGTCCGAAAGGACCTCCCTTGAAAGGGGGAGTAGTGTTGTGATGTCAGCCTTGTGCTGAAGATTTCCAACTTCGTGTTGATGTTGTTGTGATGCTAGCCTTGTGCTGAAGATTTCCAACTTCGTGCTAATGTTGTTGTGATGCCAGCCTTGTGCTTAATATTTCCATATTCGTGTTGATGTTGTTCTAATGCCAGCCTTGTGTTGAATATTTCCAGCCTCGTGTTGATGTTGTTGAGATGCAAGCTTCGTGATGAAGATTTCCAACTCTGTGCTGATGTTGTTGAGATGCCAGCTTTGTGCTGAAGATTTTCAGCTTCGTGCTGATGTTGAAGAGATGCTAGCTTCATGCTGAAGATTTCCAACTTAATGCTGATATTCATGATGATCCAACCTTCGTGTTGTGATGTTGTTTTTGTTGATGTTGTATTAGGCTCGTGCTGATATTGATGATGATGCATTAGTATTATACTAATCCATGTTGATGCAGATGATGATGATGATGTTAATCCAACTCCTTGTTGTGCACAATGATATTGATGATGAGAAAATCTTCTGATGATTTATAGATATGCCAGACAGTTTTCCAGATGTTGTTGATGTTGTTTCCCTTTATCTCTCCTAATGATGTTGTAGAATACCCTTCTCGTTAAGGGGGAGTGTTGAAATACTGTAACTACAAAGAGTATTCTATTTATTATTGTGTCATTATTCATTAGATCAATCCCCTTTTGCGTATTGATCATGTCGGGCATTGTAATTGACCAAATCCCTTTTTGCATATTGGTCAAACCCTAATTGTATTATGAAAATTAAGAAGTCACCCCCCAAGCCCAATTAAAGTGGTTTTAACCACTAAGAAGACAAGTTGGCCCTACCTAGTGAAGAGACACCTTTCGAGCGCCTGCCAACTAGTATAAATAAAGGAAGTTGGTGCCTCATTATCTCACTCACTAATTCGCTCATCAAGTGCGCAAGTTTGGTAGTTGCAGTTGGGAGAAGAAAGAAAGAGAGAGGTGCATTGCTCAATGTTGGATATTCTCTAGTGTTTTGGTTTATTGTCTTGGCATTGTATTGGCTATCTATATTAAGGAAGTTTTTGTTGGGTTTTCT
>JZKD02S1760725.1:31640-51141 GCA_000966675.3 Picea glauca | reverse complement strand
ATACTTCTTTTGAGGTTTCTCTTTTGCATTGATCCTTGATTCTTCTTGAGCACAACAAGTCCAAAGTTCTTCAAATGTCGGGTACTCCTTCCTTGTGTTCATGCTTGCAGCAAATTTATCCCATGTCTTGGGAAGACCATTGAGTACTATGTTCACCAATTCCTTTTCTAAAGTGATCTCTTCAATAGCTTGTAGTTGATCTCTTAGCTGGGAGATCCTTACAAAGTAGTATTTTATGCTATCGTCATCATTCATCTTCATGTCACGAAGTTCATTCTTCAGGCTCATAACTTGTCCAATGTTTATGACTGAGAAGAGATTAGTTAGGGCATCATACATCTTCCTCGATGAGTCAAGATGGGAGATGTAGGGTATCAAGTGGTCTTTTATGGAATCCACTATGATACTCATGGCATTGATGTCAGCGTCTTTTAATTTCTCCATAGCTGCAACATTCCGTGGTTCCTTCTCTTCTCCTTCTTTGAACTCTGGCTTCACGATATTTCCTTTCACAATGTCCAACACTTTATTCTTAGCAAGGATGAGGTCAATCCTTGTCTTCCATGCTCTAAAGTTGGAGGCTCCTTCTAGCTTGTTCTCAGACTTCATAGAGTTCGTCATGGCTTGCTTGACTTGGTCAAACCCTAGATTTGACCAAAAATCCAAACTTCATGTCTTGGCCTTCTTAGTGTACCAGGAGATGCGTTGGGCTATGGCGCACTGATCTATCCGGAGATTAGGTCAATCTCATCACTTAAGGTGCCTCAACAAGAGGTTTAAGGTTTCTGCAACTGCTACTGCTGGTAACCCTAGCTACAGTGCTTTTGGAAGCTGCTCCTGCTAGTAACCCTAGCGGCAGTTCCTCAACGAGCTCAATATCTAGCAGCTATGTTTCCTTCCAGCGTTTTAGGCTGACTGAAGTGGTGTGGGCCCATAACCTGTTAGAATATAAAGGATTGTGTGCTCATTTTACCAAGATGATACCCTCGTCTCCCAACCACAAGACGAAGCCTCCCTCCGAGCACCTTAACCTTGACCTGAGAATTCCTCCGGAAGCAAACCCTAGGCTAGATGGCCAAACAAAGAGCAGCGCATCTCTCCCCAAGGATAGCACATCACAAAAAGCTGATCAGATAGTCCAAACCCTAGCCAAGAGATATCCAAGCCAAATACTGAAACTTGCTGCTGCTGCAGCTGCACTTGCAACCCTCCTCCAAACCTACGCACCAGCTACACCTGCAATGCGCACCAACTAGGAAAACTGCAGTCCTGAGATGTGACTAATGAGAAACTGGTGCCCTGTATTTATAGTGATCCTGCCAGTTTATTAGGGCCGACTTCTCCTTCTGGATATGTGTCTGTTGAGTATATTATTATTAATTCTGGCCGACTTCTTCTCTTGGAGGCTAATAGCCTAATATAAATTATATTCTTGAGCCGACAAGGCTTCTAGGGTTATTATCCAATTCATTAGGGTTTATCTTGCTTCCCGGAGTCTTCTATTCTCGTCAGGTTCACATGTAGAGGTAAATACCTCCCGCAACTACCATAATATTTAACAGGCCGAAACTCAGCTAAAATGCAGGCGGCCATGTCGTATGATGTTTCGTACTTGTGAAACGTTGTATAGTACGGTCGCTCGCATTTTGATCGAGTTTCGTACCGATTTCGGTGTTTCGCCGAGTTTCCAGTACTGGGACAACACCATCTTGGTCGTTTCCTGCAACTTAGGTTTAAACCATTAGCACAATAATTGCATATAAAGGATCACTGAAAGAATAACATCCACAACATACACAAGATTTACCCTGGGAAAACCCTCTAGGGTAAAAACCCACCAAACTTCCTCAATATAGATTCACCAACCAAGAACAATGCCTCTCTCCAAGAGAGAACTAACAAAGGAGAAGATCCTCCTCTAACCCTTGACTAGGGAAGAGTAGCACACCACTTAACCAAGAGATACCCAAGAGATGAACCAAGAAGTTCCAAAATGTCACCTCCTAGCTGCAGTAGCATCTCCCTCTGAGACTTGCACACTTCCTCTTCTTATATGCAGAGCTAGTGTGTGTGTGTATTCAAATGAGGTGTTAGCCTCTCTTAGAAATAGTAGTTGGCAACCTAAAATTAGGTCTGGGCCGATCGGTCAATTTACCCTTTTATTTTTCATTTTACTTGTCAAGGCACAATAGGGTCGTCTTAACAAAAATAATATAATAATATTCTTTAGGGTTTGTCTTGGTCAAATACAATAAGGATATCTTCTAAATCTACTCAATCGTCAACAAAATAATGGCTCAGAACTTGATCACTATACTCATGGGTTTTCCCCAGCTAGTAAAAGGATATTCTCTTAGCCCAAACTTGCTCTACAATAAGGTATTAGACCCACAAAGAGGGAAATGACCCTACAATAGAAAAATTCATCCTCCTCAAGCACAAACGTCTCTACAAATAAGGAACTCAGCCGCCAAACTTCTACTCAGCCATACACTAATAAAACTAGTCATAAAAAATATAAGCTCAACTAGTAGATGAAGCACAATGAAGAAATCTTAGATGATCTCTTCCCAATGGACCGGTTAGGGTGGATAGTCTCACCATTGAAACCAATATCTTAAATATCCCTTAGGGTTTTTGTCCCAAGAGTTCACGAAGCCACAAAGAGCTCTCTCAAAGAAATTTTAGTAAATGTCAAGTCAAGAATGAGAGAGGGCACCCTCATTTTCCCTTTTTATTCTTTGGTTGACCCTTTTGTGCCCATTTTAGCTTTTAATAAGTTTAAGTGAATTTTCATATTCTCAATAGTCACTTAGGCAGCTTTTTACCACTTACTCAATGTCACCTTTTAAAATTATTTAATTGCCGCTCCGATGAAATTAAATAAATAATTGATTCCCTTTTTACCCACTGGCTATAGCCTACAGGAATTACTTAGGCTATTTTGCCAATCTTCTAGAAGACTCATTTGAAAAGGAACATTACAGTCCTCCCTTCTTGAGATTGCTTGGTACACAATAGCAAATTTGGATGTTGCAAGATTTTATCACTTTCCCATGTGGAATCCTCTGCTAGTAAATCTCTCCATCTGATGAGGTATTCTTGGATCACCCTATTACGCAGTCTCCTCTCTCGAACCTCCAATACCTCCTCAGGAACTAGTACTAATTGTCCCTCATCCCATGAAAGTAACTCTGCCAAAGTAGTAACCTGCTTCCCCAATGCGTTTTTGAGGCATGAAACATGAAACAGATTATAATTTTTTTCTCCCCCCCCCCTCCCCTGACAATTCCAGTTCACCACTTTGCCAAGGCTCTAAACTACCCTATAGGGTCCATAAATACATGGGTTAATCTTTTATGATCGCTCTTCGTCAATGAATACTCTCTATATGGTTGTAGTCTCAAGAAAACCAAGTCTCCCACTTTGAAAGTGTGCCCGACCCTATGCATGTATGCATATATCTTCTGCTGATTTTGTGTCATCTGTAGATTGTCCTTGAGAGCCTTGAGTATGTTATTACTCTCATGGATCAAGTCCTTGGCTTTGGGAGCCCTACTATCCCCAAACGCCAAGTCAACATAAGAAGCAACATCATAACCGTATAATGCTCGAAATGGCGTCATACCGATGGACATGTGATATAGGTGGTGTTATAGCAATGTTCCCCCAAATGCAACGACTTCACCCATGCCTTCTGCAGCCTGGGCACATAGTTACGTAGATACCCTTCTTCGTCGGTCCCTCTGTCTGAGGGTGGTAACTAGTGCTGGGAGTCAACTCTATGTCAGCGAACCTAAACAACTCTTTCCATAATGCGCTAAGGAACATGTTGTCCCTATTACTGAAAATATATCTCGCCAACTCGTAAAGCCTGAATATCTACCTGAAGAATAACTTTGCTACTTGTGTTGCCTTATACTCAGAGGATATGGAAAATATATGTTCAAATTTAGTTAATCAGTGGTGTGAGCACAAACATCTGCAATGACAAAAGTAGCTCAAACGCGCTGTGAACTCTAGATTTGGAAAGTGGTGCTAGCAAAATTGAGCTCACAGCAGGCCGGCCAAGTCTTTTGTTTGGATAGGTAACAACCATGAGAACAAAAAGAAATGATTCAAAAGCTGTCAAGTTCGGGCTCAGATTGTAGGAACAAACATATTAAAATTGCAACGGTGGAGATCCAACATGCCACTCAGATCGACAGTTTTCGTGCATTCAGAGTGTCAAAATCATGCAGGGTTTAACATCAAGAGCGAACCCACGAAGTACCGAAACCCCAAAGTGCAGAAGCGTCAAAGTCCCAAAGAGACACGTCACTTCGGGCATGTACTACTTTGGGATATTTCCATGATTTACATCTAGAAACCCCCAAAGTCCGAAATGTCGGAGCCACATGGCACTCATTCACCAGAGACAGGTGGAATTCATCTAGTGCTGACACGTGGTGCTCATTTGTTGAGACACGTGGCACTCATTTCAGGCCAACACGTGGCACTCTTTTCCCGATCCCGAGGAAAAGAGCACTTAATGAAAAAGGAGTGGTGGTTGAAACCTCGACTCACTCCATAAATAGAAGGCATGGAGGGTCTGGCCGAGGTACCCCTATGGACGGTTTTTCCTGCAGGCCCATGTTGATCTGAGCTCACGTCCGACAGAAGGATACACACACAGTTTGACAGAAGGATGCACAAACATAAAGCTTTGAATGGGATGGCTAAATCAAATTGTTGGCAGTGGTGAGCTGAGTCGATTATAAATAGATCAGTTCTATCTTTTGTTAAAGGTCGTCAACTAGTTGAGTAGAGCTCCCTATTTTGTAATATTTTGATAACAGAGTTGTTCTCTGGTTTTGTATGAGATTTGAGACTTTCAAATTAATAGAAGTCAGTTTCTTTCATCATCTTGTTTAATCTGTGTTGAAACACTCGTGCATGGAGGATGCAGACAAGGGTTGTAGTTGTATTGTAATGTAGATTTGATTACAGTATTGGTGTGACCAATTTTAGTCAGTTTCTTTGTTATCTTGTTTCTTCTTATGCTGAAATGCTCATGCATGGAGGATCCAGACGATTTGTTGTAGTTGCATGGTAATGGAGGTTTGATTATTATGCAGCTGTGATATATTTCAATGTCTGAAACTTAAGTTCAAGAGTGCTCTTGTGCCTGAGTTTTTCTTCACCAAGCTACTTGAAGGCCGGATGCTCATGGCAGACTTGTCCACCTTTCTCACTAAGTCTTCCTTTTGCTCACCTTTAACCTTAAACCATTGACTGAATTTAATGAGGACTTCATTTCCTTATGCATTGCTTGTCCATTTTCTGTGTTAAAACATTCTTTTATTGAGCTTTGTCCATTTGACCTCCATTCATAAAACCTACCTCCACAAACATTTTGATGGGTACTGGGCTTATCCTCTTGTAGTCTGAGAGTGACTCTCAGTGCTAACAAGTCGATCACTACATATATAGAATCTCTTCATTGGACCTTTGGTAACCCTGTGATAAATTCCATAGATATGCTTTCCCATTTCTGCTCCGAGATGGGCAATGGTTGTAGTAATCCTGCCAGATGGGTCTGCTCTGACTTTTTCTACTTACAAGTCACACACTCTCTCACATGCTTCAGTACATCATCTTCGAGGCCCTTCCAAGTGAACCTTTCTCTGATCTTCCTATAGGTTTTGAAGTATCACAGATGCCCTACCAATGGTGCAGCGTGCATAGCCACCATGATCTTCTCTTTTAGTGTAGATTTTGAGACTTCTTTGTAGTAGATGATACCATCCACCACTTTGTAACTGCCATCCTGTAAATTGCAATCCATCACCTAACAAGCAAATTTGTTCTTGGAAATTCCATCAAGAGATGAGATTTCCAATCATCCAAAATCTCTGCAAGTGAAAATACCTCTGGCTTTCTGGAGAGAGCATCTGCAACTACATTATTCTTTCCATTAACATACTCAATGTCGAAATCATATGCCTAAACTTTGATAACCCATTTCTGTTGTCTTTAATTCAAGTCCTTCTGCCCCAAAACCTGCCTCAAGTTGTTGTGGTCTGTCTTAACCACAAATTTTCCACCTACCAAGTATTGTCTAAACTTTCCCAAGGCATGCATGATGGCGAACATTTTCTTATCGTAGATGGAGTAGAGTATTTCCGATTATGTGAGCTTCCTTCTCTCGTATGCTATAGGATGCCTCTTCTTCATCAAAACTTCTCCTATGCCCTCACCCGATGCATCACACACAAGCATAAAGGGTTGAGTGAAATCAGGAAGTGCTAGAACTGGGCAAGTTCTCATCACCTCCTTCATCTTGTCAATTTTTTTCTAAGCCTCATTTGTCCACTTGAATGCCCCCTTCTTTGTTAGATATGTGGGTGGTGTAGCCAACTGTGAAAACCCCTTCAAAAACCGCATGTAGTAGCTGCAAATCCCGAACAAACCACGCAAGTGTGAAATATTTTTGGGCGGTGGCCAATCTAGTATGGCCTGAATCTTTTCTCTGTGCACCTGTACCCCCTGAGCACTAACCACATGACCCAAGTACATGATCTTTGTCATGCCAAACTTACATTTTGACTCCTTGGCATATAGTGATTTCTCCTCCATGATACTCAAAATCTCCTCTAGATGTCTCAAGTGCTCCTCCCATGTCTTGCTATAAATCAAAAGATCATCAAAGAAAACCAATAGAAACCTCCTGAGATGCTTTTTGAAGATGTGATCCATGCAAGACTGGAAAGTGGTTGGTGGGTTGGTCAACCCAAATGGCATGACCAAAAATTCGCAATGCCCATAATGGCATCTGAAAGTAGTTTTAGGAATGTATTTCTCTCTGACTCTAACCTAGTGGTACCTCGATCAAAGATCAATTTGCGAAAAACACACGACCCCGTGCAACACATTGATCCTGGGAATTAGGTACCTGCTTTTTATCGTATTTTTATTCCATGCCATGTAATTAACGCACATCCATGTAATTAAAGATAATTATTGAAGGGATAATATTTATCAGCATGCCATGGGGGATTCAGAAGGCATCGATGGAAGAATGGGAGGAGGGTGCAACAAAGTTTTTGGAAAAGAAAATAAATTATAGTCATCATTATTTGGACTACCAATTGAATTCATGATTTTCAGGAAACAAATCTTAATTATTGAAAAGTTATAGCATTAATTGTATGGTGGACTTCATTTGTTGCAAATTGTGGAAAAATTGCAAATTATTTCTTATGTGAAGGAAAAAACTTAAAAACAATAGGCTAATTTCAGCAACTGTTATAAGTTGATGTCATTAGATACAAGTTTAGTTAAGGCCGACTTCCGCACATGCATGCCATGATCTCATAATTTCCAAGAATTTCTAGTTTGATTCATGTCAATAATTGGCTAAGTTCAAAAATTGTAGTTATTGTAGAGTTTAAAAGTGTCAGTTGAATCTAGCATGGTAAGTTGCAACATGAGGCAACTAAGTTCAGGAGAATCACATGTGACCTAAGGAGATGTTATGTGAGATGAAGAGTGTTGAATGTTCACTAAAAAGGATTGCATGTTAACTGAAGAAAATTTTGTAAAGATAGAAAACAAGGGATCAATAATGATGTGGGACTTATAATTGTGCCTTCATTGTGCCTTGGTCAAGGTGACAAAATAATTGTGTGGACTAGTCACTCAGAGGAAGGTGATAGGCATACAACTCATGAGGTTGAGTGAACACCCAAGAACTAAGCAATCCAAATTGATTACTTGGTGGATGAGCATATTTGCCAAGAAATAACAATGTGTAACGGGACCTACAATGGTGGATTCCTTATGTCTTGGTCAAGTTGCCAAAATAATTGTGGGGACTAGTAATTTGGAGGAAGGCAGTAGACATACAAATCCTAAGAATGAGTGAACACCCAAGAACTAAGCAATCCAAATTGATTACTTGGTGGATGAGCATATCCACCAAGAAATAATGATAAGTTGACGAGACCTACAATCATGGATTCCTTATGTCTTGGGTCAAGGTGCCAAATAACTGTGGGGACTAGTCATTTAGAGGAAGGCGATAGACATACAAATCCTAAGGATGAGTGAACACTCAAAAACTAAGCAATCCAAATTGATTACTTGGAGGATGAACATATCCACCAAGCAATAATGATACGTTGACGAGACCTATAATCATGGCTTCCTTGTGTCTTGGGTCAAGGTGCCAAAATAATTGTGTGGACTAGTCATTTGGAGCAAGGCGATAGCCATACAACTCCTAAGGTTAAGTGGACACCCAAAAACTAAGCAATCCAAATTGATTACATGGTGATTCAACATGTCTACCAATAAGAAGTGGAAAATTCCTTATCATCTTTTATCCTTCTTTATGGGAAAAAGTCATAGAAAATCGCATTTGATTGGGAGAGATCTACTAAAACATGGAAACAACAATTATTCATGGTATGCTAGACAACCTTTTCTACTAAAACATATAAGATCAAATAAAATATAGAATTTCTAGTAAGAGTAAATTTATGCTCAGTCTTCTAGCAAATTTTTGCAAGGTCATTTTCACTACCAAGATATTGTTAATCTTATGACATTGTTACATGATATAGGTTTGCTTGGCTCAAGGTAACAAAGAGAAAATAAATCCTTCTTCCCATGATATGCCTATCTTCCTCATACAACAAATTTTTGAATGGTGTATGTTGTCGTGAAGAATTACAAGAGTTCAAATAAGCCAACAATATTTTGAGTGGAAATGAAATTTGATGTTACTATAAAAGAAGGAAAACCATAGTAGTGGAGTGGTGCTAAAATGGATGACGGGGAGATAGAACAAGAATAGAGTTACAACAAGAACATAAAATGATTATCAAAGGTAAGTAGTTGTTCATTTGAAGGTGTCCCTCCCTTCATATTTTAAAGGAATTAATGGGTTGAAGGCTTGTTTGGTTTTAGATGGCATTAGGGGTGGCATTTTAGTACCTTCTATGCTAAGAATAGGTTTGTTGAGAAGAGTAACTCAAAAGGTATTCTTCCATGTGTGGCGTCCTAGCATGGTAGAGGACAATGAAACTTGGCCAATTTGATGTGTTAATCTCTTTCCTAAAGTTTACTTAGGAAAAAGTCACTTAAATGTGTTATTCTTTAATGTTGACTTATTGAACACTATTTATAAAGTTAAAAGTGAAAATAATTAAAGTGATGGTTCTTTTAATCTTGGCCATCCATCTCATGGAGAGGATGAGGGTTGATCTCAATCTTTGATCTCTTTGCAGATAGGGTTTTCACTTGCTCATTGAGATAAAAGAAATCGACTTGGTGGCTAGGGCGCATTACTCATTAAGAGAGGGTGAAATTCAAATTGGAGAAGGAGTTTGTTGGAAGAGAAGATTGCAGGAAGGACAAAGGATAAATCAAGCAAGGATCAACTTGCTTTCAAGACATTTTGCAAAGGTCATTACCTTCAAATTTGAGAGTCGTCGTACAGGGCGACGCGGGGTGATGCAGGTCGTCGTACACTTAGCGCAGAGGCTCACGCATGCTACATTATTCAGTCATTTGGAAGGGACGTACAAGTGTATTGGAAGAGAAAAACTAGGTTTTCACTTAGTCATTAGTTGGATCGATCCATTTGTAAGAGATCTCTATATTCATTCTGTTGCATAATAAATTCCACAAACAGAAGAACGGGTTTTCCCACATTGGGTTTTTCACGAGGTTATTTACCCAAAAATATTTACGTCTCTCATGGTTGTGATTGTTGTTATATTCTTCATTGTTGATCAGATTTATTTTCTGCTGTGCATTTAAAATTTTGTGAATAAACCTAGTTGTAGCCACTAGAGAACAATTTCAGAAATTTAGGAAATAATTTATGAGTCAAATATTGTTGGAAATATTGGTTCATTTTGCTGGGTTTTAGAAATTTAACATGGTATCAGAGTGGTTTTGTAGAAGTGACAACATCAAGGCGTATTGGTTCAGATCTGTTGAAGAGGAACTTGCACAAGGGTGTTTATAGCAGCGCAGATTTGTTTTGTACAGGGTTTGGACATGTAACACTATTCAACAATGGCCACGTCTTTGAGGGTTGAGGATAGGCTACAGGGGGCTTAGAACTACCCCACCTAGAAAGAAAGAATGACTATGGTGTTGGATGTCAATGATGTCCCTGAACATACACCAGAGATTTCAGCTGCTCCTACAGATGCAGCCCAACTAGCCATCTGGAAGAAGGGTGGGGCTAAAACAAAGAGCCTAATTCTTGATGGGATTAAGGATCATGTGCTCCCACATCTCTCGGAAATGAATACCGCAAAGGATATGTGGAAGGCCCTGAGAGAGCTCTACCAACCAAAGAAGGAGAAAAGGGTAATGGTGTTGCATGAGAGATTGTGTGGCACTAAGATGGCCAAGGATGAGAAAAGGGTAATGGTGTTGCATGAGAGATTGTGTGGCACTAAGATGGCCAAGGATGAGAAAAGGGTAATGGTGTTGCATGAGAGATTGTGTGTCACTAAGATGGCCAAGGGTGAGGGTGTTGTTTCCTACCTTACCAAGATTACGCAGATGAGGGATGAGCTTGTAGTAGTGGGCAAGAAGACAAAAGTTTATGATTTGGTGTGGTGGCACTGAATGGATTTTCAAAGTCATGGGATGTATTTGTCCATGGAGTTGTAGCTCAAGAGAAGCTCCCTGAATGGCAACGCTTATGGGATGATTTTGTGCAGGAGGAGATCAGACTTGGTCAGTGTAGCAGATCTTCATCTTCACCACATATTTTGGATGAAGAAGGCTTGGCTCTTGTGAGCAAAGGCAAGGGAAAGAAGAAGAAAGGTGGAAAGAAGAAGGAAATTGACTTTTCTAAAGTCAAATGTTTTCAGTGTCACAAGATGGGACACTTTTCCTCATAGTGTTTGGAGAAGAAGAAGAAGAATAAGCCACAAATGGAAGCCTCTGCAGAGGTGGAGGAATTTTCCAAAAGCTTCAAGGATAACTTTTGCTTCATTGCTTGTATGGCGAGCTCATCTATCTCAGACATTTGGTTTGTGGATAATGGAGCGTCTTGTCGCATGACGGGGCGTGCAGGGAGTTCTTTACCAGGCTACAAGAGGGAGGTGTGAATCTTCACATTGATCTCAAAGATGAAAGGCACTACAAGGCGCAAGGGGTTGACACGGTTTCTTTTCAGAGGGAGTTTAGTAAACCACTCCAGTTTGTTGATGTATTATATGTTCTAGGATTGACAAAGAATCTCATTTCAGTATCCAATCTTGAGGACAAAGGGTATGAGGTCTCTTTCCGTAAAGGAAAGTTGTTCGTGAGACCAGCAGGGTCTAGAACAAATATGGACAAGATCATTGGGGTTCAAGAAGAAAATGTATACATGTTATAGTTCGAGCCAGCGAGAGAATTGGTTAGTACAACCACGGATATGGGAGAGTTGTGGCACAGGAGGATGATGCACTTACACTTTGGTGCGTTGGGGAATCTGAGATAGGCAGTCACAGGATTGCCTAGGTTTACAAAAAAGAAATATGACCCTTGCAAGGGTTGTCCAATGGGAAAGCATGCTTAGAGACCATTTCCACCGAGCGAGCACAGATCCAAGGGGGGTCTTGGATATGATACATTCATATGTATGTGGTCCTATGAGCATGGAGTCAGTGAGTGGCTTCAATTACTTTGTATTATTCATTTATGACTACTCCAGGAAGACCTGGATATTCTTCCTAAAGACCAAGGATGAGGTCTTTGACAGGCTCAGAGAGTTCAGAGCAATTGTAGAGAACCAGAATAGGAGGAGGATTCAGGTGTTGAGATCAGACAATGGGGGTGAGTATACCTCCAAGGATTTTGTAGAGTATTGTGCAGCAGAGGGGATAAAGAAGGAACTCATAGTTCCTTACAATCCTTAGTAGAATGGAGTGGTCGAGAGAAAGAACGGGACCATAGTCGGAGCAACACAAGTGATGATACATGATCAGTGTTTGCCACTATTTTTGTGGGTTGAGGCTAGTCGCACTGTTGTTTATATTCAGAACAAGAGTCCCCACACAGTGCTGTGGAAGTTGACACCTGAAGAGGTATTTACAAGTACTAGACCGGATGTGAGTCACCTTTGCATCTGGGGCAGCATATGTTACTGTCATGTTCCTTCAGAGAAGAGGACAAAGCTGGACCCCACAGCAGATAAGGGGATACTTGTTGGCTACAACGAGGCTTCCAAGGCCTATCGGATCTTTGCGCCAGCATGCAGGAAGATCGTGGTATGTAGAGATGTACAGTTAGAGGAGGAGTGAGCCTTAAGGAGGTCCAGGGATTTTCCAACACAAACAGAGGACCGACAGAGACAAGACTCGGGGGTCAAGATTGAGGAGGCATAAGGTTAGAGAACAAGATCACAAAGTCAGACACAGGGTACCGGTACAGGTACTAGTGTTCAGAGGGATACTATTCGACAGGTTGAACAAGAGACTGATGAGGAGTAGGAGCAGTATGAGGCAGTTCCAAAGGAGCAGGACACTAGGCCACAACCTAAGTGGTACAGGTCCACAATCAGTTATTCCAGACAAGTAGAACCTCCAAAGAGGACATTAAGATAGAGCAGACCACCAAAGAGGTTTGGGTATTTGTCATTGATGACGCATCTTATTGATGCAGATCCTTCCAATTATGAGCAGGACACTGGGCCACGGCCTAAGTGGTACATGGCCACAATCAGTTATTCTAGACAAGTAGCACCTTCAAAGAGGACATTAAGATAGAGCAAACCACCACAGAGGTTTGGGTATTTGGCATTGATGATGCAACTTATTGATGCAGATCCTTCCAATTATGAGCAGGCTGCACAACATGGAGTGTGGCAGGAGGCCATGATAGAAGAATATGCCTCCATTATGAAGAAAGATGTATGGGAGGTGGTACCTAGGCCAAAGGATAAGAAGGTGGTTAGATCCAAGTGGATCTACAAAGTCAAGCATGTAGTAGATGGAAGCGTGGAGAAATATAAAGCGCACTTCATGGCCAAGGGGTTCTCACAGCGTGAGAGAGTTGACTATGAGGAGAATTTTGCCCCGATGCCTAGATATTCCTTGATCCAAGCAATTATATCTTTAGAAGAAGAGATGGGATGGTGCGTTCATCAGATGGATGTGAAGACTGCCTTCCTCAATGGAGTTGTTGAGGAAGAAGTCTACATAGAACAACCTGAGGGATTTGAGGTTGGAGATAGGGAAACACATGTTTGCAAGTTGAGACGAGCCTTGTATGGGCTCAAGCAGGCACCTTGAGAATGGTACTCGAGGATAGATATTTACTTGAGAGAGATGGGATTCCAGCGGAGCAAGGCTGATTCGAACCTATATTTCCTTGTAGGTGAGGTGCCTCTCATACTGGTGTTATATGTATATGATCTCTTTCTTACTAGAGATGAGTAGTTGATTGTAGAATGCAAGGGAAACCTTGTAGTGAAGTTTGAGATGAAATACCTTGGATTGATGCATTACTTCCTTGGTCTAGAGTTTTGTCAGACAAATGGGCGCTTCTTCATAGGACATGGGAAGTATTTTGTAGAGATATTGCGCAAGTTAAATATGATGGACTATAGGCCCATGTCTACACCTCTTGTGAAAAACTAGAGGAAGGTTGATGCAGCAAATTCAGAGATAGTAGACCCCACTATCTATCATCAGTTGATTGGGTCGCTCATGTATCTGGTCAACACCAAGCCAAATATCAGTTTTGTAGTAAATTCCTTGGGTCAGTTCATGGTGGACCCTCGAAGAGTACATTGGATAGCTGTGAAACATGTACTTCACTACCTCAGAGGTACAGTGGAGTACGGGTTGTTATATGAGCGTAGTGGTGGAATGAGATTGACAGGCTTTACAGATGTTAATTGGGCAAGGTGTGGAAAGGACGGGAAGAGTACTTTGGGTTGTTGTTTTAGCATTGGATCGAGCATCATTTCCTGGTTTTGTAGTAACTTCCTTGAGTCAGTTCATGGTGAACCCTCGAAGAGTACATTGGATAATTGTGAAGCATGTACTTCCCTACCTCAGAGGTACAATGGAGTATGGGTTGTTATATGAGCGTAGTGGTGGAATGAGATTGGCAGGCTTTACAAATGTTGATTGGGCAGGGTGTGCAGAGGATGGGAAGAGTACTTTGGGTTTTTGTTTTTAGCATTGAATTGGGCATCATTTTCTGGTTCAACGGGAAGCAACGTTTAGTCGCATTGAGCTATACTGAGGCAGAGTACATGGCTGCTAGTTTGGAAGCATATTGGGCACTGTGGTTGAGGAAGTTACTATTAGGATTGTTCAGGCAGGAACTAAAGGGTACAATGATTCACTGTGACAATCAGAGTTGCATCAAGCTCTCTGAGAATCTTGTGTTTCATGATCATAGCAGGCACATTGATATCATGTATCACTTCATCCGAGATTCTGTACAGAGAGGTGTTGTGAAACTTTATTACATATAGACTGATGATCAGATGGCAGACATATTTACCAAGGCATTGAGTGGACAAAAGTTTGAGAAGTTCAGAGATAAGATGGGATTGGTGAAGAATTCCTTCCTTGTTAAGAGAGTGTTAATAAGAGTAACTCAGAAGGTCTTCTTCCATGTGTGGCGTCCTAGCATGGTAGAGGACAATGAAACTTAGCCAATTTGATGTGTTAATCTCTTTCCTAAAGTTTACTTAGAAAAAGTCACTTAAATGTGTTATTTTTTAATGTTGAATTATTGAGCACTTTTTATAAAGTTAAAAGTGAAAATAATTTAAGTGATGGTTCTTTTAATCTTGGCCATCCATCTTATTGAGAGGATGAGGGTTGATCTCAACCCTTGATCTCTTTGGAGATAGGGTTTTCACTTGCTCATTGAGATAAAATAAATCGACTTGGTGGTTGGGGCGCATTATTCAATGAGAGAGGGTGAACTTCAGCATGGAGAAGGAGTTTGCTTGAGGGTTTCCTAGAAGAGAAGATTGCGGGAATGATAGAGGAGAAATAAATCAAGGATCGACTTGCTTTCAAGACATTGTGCAGAGGTCGTTACCTTCAGATCTGAGAGTCGTCATATAGGGTGATGCAGGTCGCCATACGCTTAGCACAAAGGCTCACACACACTGCATTCTTCAGTCATTTCGGTTCAGAGATAAGATGGGATTGGTGAAGAATACCTTCCTCATTAAGAGGGAGTGTTGAGAAGAGTCACTCGGAAGGTCTTCTTCCATGTGTGGTGTCCTAGCATGGTAGAGGACAATGAAACTTAGCCAAGTTGATGTGTTAATCTATTTCCTAAATTTTACTTAGAAAAATTCACTTAAATGTGTTGATTTTTAATGTTGAATTATTGAGCACTTTTTATAAAGTTAAAAGTGAAAATAATTTAAGTGATGGTTCTTTTAATCTTGGCCATCCATCTCATTGAGAGGATGAGGGTTGATCTCAACCCTTGATCTCTTTGAAGATAGGGTTTTCACTTTCTCATTGAGATAAAATAAATCGACTAGGTGGTTGGGGCGCATTATTCATTGAGAGAGGGTGAACTTCAACTTGGAGAAGGAGTTTGCTTGAGGGTTTCCTAGAAGAGAATATTGCAGGAATGACAGAGGAGAAATCAAGTAAGGATCGACTTGCTTTCAAGACATTGTGCAGAGGTCATTACCTTCAGATATTAAAGCCATCATATAGGGTGATGCAGGCCGCCATATGCTTAGCACAAAAGCTCACGCACACTACATTCTTCAGTCATTTCGGTTCAGAGATAAGATGGGATTGGTAAAGAATCCCTTCCTTGTTAAGAGGGAGTATTAAGAAGAGTAACTCGGAAGGTATTCTTCCATGTGTGGTTTCCTAGCATGGTATAGAACAAGGAAACTTAGCCAAGTTGATGTATTAATCTATTTCCTAAAGTTTACTTAGAAAATGTCACTTAAATGTGCTATTTTTTAATGTTGAATTATTGAGCACTTTTTATAAAGTTAAAAGTGAAAATAATTTAAGTGATGGTTCTTTTAATCTTGGCCATCCATCTCATTGAGAGGATGATGGTTGATCTCAACCCGTGATCTCTTTGGAGATAGGGTTTTCACTTGCTCATTGAGATAAAATAAATTGACTTGGTGGCTTGGGCGCATTATTCATTGAGAAAGGGTGAACTTGGTGAACTTCAGCGTGGAGAAGGAGTTTGCTTGAGGGTTTACTGGAAGAGAACATTGCAAGAATGACAGAGGAGAAATCAAGCAAGGATCGAATTGCTTTCAAGACATTGTGCAGAGGTTGTTACCTTCAAATCTGAGAGTCGTCGTATAGGGTACGCAGGCCGCCATACACTTAGTGCAGAGGCTCACGCACGCTGCATTCTTCAGTCATTTCGGTTCAGAGGATTGAGATATGGTCGTACAAGTGTTTGGAAGAGAAAAAATAGGGTTTCACTCAATCATTGGTTGGATCGATACATTTGTAAGAGATCTTTATATTCTTTCTGCCGCATAATCAAACTCCACAAACAAAAGAACGAGTTTTCCCACATTGGGTTTTTCCTGGGGTTGTTTACCCAAAAATATTTGTCTCTCTCATGGTTGTTATTGTTGTTATATTATTCATTATTGATCAGATTTATTTTTTGCAGAGCATTTAAAATTTTGTGAATAAACCTAGACGTAGCCACTAGAGAACAATATCAGAAATTTAGGAAATAATTTATGACTGAAATATAGTTGGAAATATTGGTTCATTTTGATGGGCTTCAGAAATTTCACAAGGTTGCAGAAAATGTGTAGAGGGGGGTCGTACCATGTGTGTTTCAATACGGAGACACATAAATGTGTGTGGTATGGCCCTAAAATGCATTTTCATTCGTACAAATGCATCCCACGTGTGGGAAACACATTTCATATGGTTAGAAACATGTTTCTGGTCCATACCATCGTCCGTACAAGAAGTTTCGAAGAGAAAAATGTTCCAATTTTGAATGGGTTTCACCGTTGTGACCCACCAATTTGGAAATAAACCATAATTAGAGGTTAACTAATCATTAATTAGAGGTTAAATTTTGACCGAGCTTGACCAAAAACGTTGGAGCCTGGCAAGTAATGGTAATGTTAAATTTTCAAAGTAAAATTGTTTAACTTATACTTAAATTTTTAACATTACCATTAATTTTTTTAGGATGTTTGAGAGTGGTTCCAACCTCGGACTTCATATGGAGAAAGTAGAATTTCATATCCCATTCAAAATTCAGCAGACTTAACATCTTTCAGGATTGACAAGTTCTGGTGCTTTTGTTGAATTCTATCATGTATGAGGGTATTAGATTGCATTTAATCAAGATCACCAAACCATTTATGTGCCCCGATGTTGGTGGCATTTATTGTTGAACTCCTCCGTCATGGCCTTCACAAAAATGTACCCTTCACTCAAGACAAAATCATTGACTAGGCATATTAAGCTTTTTCTACCATATTCTAAGGCTTGGATTACGTTATTTTATAAAAATTGGATGGTGTTGGTTGATGTCCCTAGAGGATCGAGGAAGAGGAAGGAAACAAAGGGTGGAACATTACTTGTCATTAATGTTTATCATTTAAATTTTCTATCTTATTTATTCATAATGCTTTCTTTCAAAGTTTCGATGTTTATTCATGTTTCCAATGCATTTCCATTTCGAAAACTCATACTTGTTTCCCTATATCATGCAACTTAGTGATAAGGTTTCTCAAATTATTTATTCAAATCCGAAGGTTCGAGAAAATTTTGATTATGGCCCTTTGCCTCATTCAGAAATTTAGACTTAGCCTTTTGGTCAGAAGATGGGGTAGCCCCAGTGAGCTCTCAACATGTGTTGGAGGGAACTATAATTCAGCCTTCTCAAGACCCTATTTCTCCTTCTAGAAGGATTGATTTGGATATGGGAAACAAGAGGACATGGCTTTCCCCCCTCAAAGATCCAGCTCAAAACTTAGCTTTGGACATATATTAGAGGGGTAGCTTCTAGGAAAGGAAACTCTATTATTTTCAAGAGAATGAACCGAAAAGCTCTCCAGTAATGGGGGAATCTTTGTTGGTCCACTCACCAAACAATGAGGACTCTTGTCCAGGAGAAGAACATTTGGATGATGTTTTTGAACCTTCTTCCTCTTGTCAACAATATATGAGACCTAGGAATCAAAGAAACAAGTGTTTTTCAGCAAGTATGGGTTTAGATTTGGACTCAATCAATGGTCCTTCCACTTCTTCTACAGGGAGAGTCTTATTTGCAACATGGTCAATAAAAAGATAAGAGAGAAATTAGTTAAGGAAAGAAAAAAGCTTTGAATGGGGTCCTTGGCAATGTTACCAACATCACGATATTATCGCCAACATCGTGATATTATCATATTTTGGAGGGCCGGCGATATTTTCAGATATTTTCCGATATTTTTCAATATGTAAGTTTTGCCGACATTTTTTTTATATTTTCCAATTTTTCCCCAATATTTCCGATATTTTATTTTCCCAACCCTTCGCAATATTTTCAACAACACAATATTGGTAACACTGATCCTTAAGAGCAAGACACAACACAGTGCTGGTTCAAAATGATCATCCCCTCCTTAAATGTTCAAGGTCTTGGCAGTCCCTCAAAAGGACTCTCTTTAGCCCATTTAGTTGAGGTTCATAAGTTGGATGTAATTGTTTTATAGGGGATGGAGTGTCAAGATTACAACCCTCTTTGTGAAATATTTTGAAGGATTGGGGTTTCTTGACTCTTGATGCCAATGGGAATTATGGGGATCTTTTAACTGCTCAGAGAAATTCTATTGCACTTCTCAATTCAGGTCTCTGGACCGAGTTTTTTTCAAATATTTGGGATGAAGACCTCGATCATTAATTGGTATGCCCCATATGTGTCCAAGCAGGCATACTGGGATCTTTTTTTCTCTTTGGAATGCACCAAGGAGGACTATGTAATTATAGGTGGTGACCTGAATTTCATTTCATTAATTGGTATGCCTCGTATGCGTCCAAGCAGGCGTACTAGTATCCTTTTTTCTCTTTGGAATGTGTTGACTACCTATTCAACTAGGGGGTCAACTCCATGTGCCGTGAAGATATGCATCATCAGATGCAAGTATGTTGAAGACATTTTGGTTCTACTTGGGCATTTTATGCCTCCAACACAAAATTTTGTAAACAAAATTTCCACACCCCTGCGTGGGTTAATAATGTAATAAGTCTGCATGGATCATAGTTAGGTCAGGTACCTTGGAATGTTTTCATTGGGAGAGTTCTTTTCATCGAGGGTTTTTTATCCTCAGGTTGTCAACTGGGATTTTCAGCCTGGTTGATTTCCCATGAGTTTTTCCCCCACACTTGCAATAATTCCTCCAAAGTAGTGAACAACGTTCTAATGGTCTCATCCTTTGGTAGCTATTGTTTAGGAATGATGTAAATGACCATGTTAGACATTGTAGAAAGTTTCGCGGAATTTCGTCGAGTCTAGATAGGTT
>JZKD02S1760713.1:80358-109862 GCA_000966675.3 Picea glauca | reverse complement strand
TTATGTAAAAAATTTGAGAATTTATTTTCATTGCAAATTCTATCCATTCAATGGATATGGAGCAAACTTAATTGTTAGTTGATTTTTATTAACTTTGTTTTATATATGTTAGATATGGAGCAAATTCAACCCTTCGTGGAGTTCTATTAACTCTGTTTTATGATTTCTATTAAATTTGTTTCATGTTAGATGAATAAAAACTGCAAACTAGATAAAGATGACCAAATAATTTTTAATAGGTCACCATGAAATCTCAATCGTTCATCTGTCCTTTTTTCAACTTTGCAATACATGTCTTCTTGTGATGACTTCAGCGTCACTCCGCTTACCGATGAAGGGGAGAATTTGAGAGATAAATGGTTCAAATCCCTTCCATGCACTGATGGGGTGGATTGCTAGTAGTTGTGACGGGTTCAAATCTAGGACGAGCTACAATAATTTAACATATAATCATGTCATCACATTCTTCTGTGCAGAGTCCCTCGTATGACCATATCATCCCATTGGAAATCATCCTATCTGTCTCAAACAAATAAAGACCTATGCTACTCTCTCCACCCAAAATATGTAAGGACAAAAGCAATACTAATCTGGATGCGATGAGCTCCAACATGACTAACATGACTAACTCTATGGTGTTGGATCAACGTCACGCTGAAAGTCCAGGCCAATTAAACTCTCAAATTTTAGTTAACCTATAGGTAAATCGATTTGAGAATTCCCTCAAGCTCATCCCTCAACTAGTTAAATTGTGAGTGTTGTTCCAACGTATAGGGAATGAGTGTAGTTAAATTATGAGCGTTGTTCCAGCGTTTAAGCAATGGGTGTAGAGGAGAAACTATCAAAGTAGAGAGAGATTCAATGAAATTTATGGAGGACTATTGATATAATAAAAAAATCTAAATATTATGACTCAAGAGTATGCTACTTAAAACATATGTTTCTTTTATTATGTAAAATTTTATAGGCAACATATAGTCAAATAAGTAGTGGTGGGTTTGGTTGTATTTTATATGCAACATACATCTAAATAGGTAGTGGTGGGTTGGGTTGGGTTGTATTCTCTAGTTTAATATGTTTGGATAGGGAAACATGGTTAAGTTCATTACTACTGGATATGTAGACTTATGGTGGAGTGATGGAATAACAAAGTAGACAATTGTTGTTTTCATTTGTAAGAATATATATGTGTTATTCTTTCCATTATATTGAGTGCAATGCCCAAATTGGAATGGTTTTCCCAAGGTAAATATGAAGTATAGGTAGTGGAGTGGTGTAACAATGTTGGAAACAATGTTCTTAAAATGGGGTCCAGTGGAAAAAGTAAGGTCACATTTTTGAGATATCAACAAATTCTAAACTTCCTTACTGACCTACTAAAGAGGACATTAAGTACGGTGAGTTCTTATGGGGATATGCAAGGATTTGATCATGACTAAAGAGATGATGTTATTTTAAAACTATGATTATCTAGAATGAGGTAGGCTATGTAATACTTTCAATACAACCATTAGATGTAAACAAGAATTATCAATATCTAGGGAAATAATCACGTGTCATGATGACTGAGCTAAGAATATTTCCAGCGAGGTTATCTACTTGTATTATGGATGTAGTGTTGTGAGGAGAATATGGAGCACTATGTAGCTCAAAATGTTTCATTTTGCAACACTTATCAATAGAATGAGTTTTTTTTTATTATGGAAGCTTCAACACTAGCGTAGGCATTGAGAAAGAGATGATGGGGTTTTGGCTAAAGGTTGTGAGGTGGGAGGATTGTTGGGAAAGATGGTGGATATAACTAACTAGAATGGTTTCTTCTTCAATTTGTGTTGATTTGCAAAGGGGTCTAATTGAAATGCAAGAGGCAAAGTAGAACTAGTAACAATAGCCCCTTCAAGACACAATAAACGTAATACATTATAATTAAATTTTATAATAAGTATCTATTTTGCATTTGAGATTAAAATATAGATTTGAATTTTAGAAAAGAGTTTAAATTATTGTTGGACTATCTATCCTAAAAAATTCTAGAGTTGCAACAAGCATGCCCAGAGACCTTCACAATAACCAAGTGGATAAAATCACACTCTTAGAGTCACACAAAAGTTAGGCCATGTGGTGATTGGTTTGGTGTTGGTGGGTGTCCTTGCATCGCCATTAATTTGATGTAGAAAGAGGAATTTTCTTCATATTTAAGACTAATAAGCACATGATAAGCACTAAGCCCCTCTAAATGAAAAAAATGCCAAAATGATCCTTGGCTGCATTAATCATTTTTGATTGAGTGTTGAAATACACTTACATTTCCCAAATAAAGGAATCCACATGCTCTCCATCAAATATGTGAGCGAAATTGCTAAGAATCATGCATGGATACCAGTGTAATATGTGGTTGGAAGAGGATTGAACCTAAGCAATCTTTGTATTCATCGCTTCCACCTACATTATTTGTGATTGAAAAATTTGGGCCTATATATCTACTACAAAGGTGTTATAGTGGGAGGGACTATAAAAGTCCATTGTTACTAGGATTGAAGCCCAATGCTACTATAATTTATTTATTTTCAAATTGAGGGATTAAATCTTTCCTTAAGAGAAACTATAAAAACCTATAGATGAGGGAGCATATTCATGGTATTTGGTTCTTGAGGAGCACATCCTTGTTTGTGATACTACTCTCATACTAAATGATATAGTAAATAAAGATGCAAAGATTATGACCTCAAATATGTTGAGATTAAACACATTCATTCTACTATTTAGACTCAACATTTAATTAAAAGTGAATTTCCATAATAAAAAAGATATTAAATAAAATATAATAAACTCTCACAATCCAAGATAATAAAATACAGTAAACCCTAACTATTATAATATTCACTTGTAACCAAGTTAATAAAATACAATAAACTCTAACTATTATAATATTCACTTCTAAAAATCCTATAACTATTATAATATTCACTTGAAAGGATTTTCATACTCACTACTAAGAATCCTATAACTTAATTAATAAAGTGATTCTAAATGTGCAATGCCTAGTTTCCTATATCAATTGTAGAAGATCGTCATGTGTTGTAACCTCTCAAGAAGTTTAGATGGATTTATTAACAAGTGTTGTATGGCAGCGTAGTACATGCCAGGTTGGAATGGAAATAAATGCGATCGAGCATAGACATGTGGGTAGCAAGTTGAAGTACATGTGGTATCCATGAAGAATTTACTATTCTCGAATTAGTTTTATTTGAAATTTATAAAAAATTATTAATGTCTGGTACATCAAGAAAGGTTCCTAGTATCTAAGTGTGATAGTACAGGAAATATTTAAAAGGATCTTGGACAAAAAAAAAATAGTGTAGAATAATAATAAGGTTCATAGTAAGAACGTTTGTTACATCAATATTTAAAAGGTTCTTGGACGCAAAAAATTTAGCATACAATAGAATAGTAATAATGTTTGTTACATAGGTTCGTAGATAGAAACACAAAAAATTTAGCATTTCCAAAGTAGTTTTCTTTAAAACAAGGACTCCTGGACATAATAAATTATCAAATTATAGGTTCCTGGGCACCATAAATCTAGCATACAATAGAATAGTAACAACGTCCTGCAAGAAAGGCTCACCATAAATTTAACATACAATAGAATAGTAACAACGTCGTGAAAGAACATTTAAAAGGTTCTTGGACACAAAAAAATTAGCATACAATAGAATAGTAATTTAGAATACAATAGAATAGTAACAACGTCGTGCAAGAAAATTTAAAAGGTTCTTGGACACAAAAAATTTAGCATACAATAGAATAGTAATAACGTCTGTTACATAGGTTTGCGGACAAAAATACAAAAAAATTAGCATTCCCAGATTAGTTTTCTTTAAAACAAGGGCTCCTGGACACAAAAGAAATTGAAATTTATGAAATTATAGGTTCCTGGACACCATAAATTTAGCATACAATAGAATAGTAACAACGTCGTGCAACAAAGACATTCTCGAATTAGTTTTCTTAGAAAGTAATAATGTATGTTAGATCAACAAAGGTTCCCGGAGAAAAAAAAAATATCATACAATAGGACACAAAAAAATCTAGCATTCCCGAATTAGTTTTCTTTGAAACAAACAACAAAGATTCCTGAAAATGGATTCCTGAACCAATTTTCTTTAAAATTTATCAAAAATTAATAATGTTTGTTACATATTTCTGGAAATTACATCAACATTTAAAAGCATACAATACAATAGTAATAACGTCTGTTACATAGGTTTGTGGACAAAAACACAAAAAAATTAGCGTTCTTGAATTAGTTTGCTTTAAAACAAAGGCTTCTGGACATAAACAAAATTGAAATTTATCAAATTATATGTTCCTCGACACCAAAAATTTAGCATACAATAGAATAGTAACAACAACGTGAAACAAAGACATTACCGAATTAGTTTTCTTTGAAAGTAGTAACATTTGTTACATCAACAAAGGTTCCCAGACAAAAACAAATTAGCATACAATAGGACACAAAAAATGTAGCATTCCCGAATTAGTTTTCTTTGGAACAAACAACAAAGGTTCGTGGACACCCAAAATTTAGTATACAATAAAGGCATTCCCGAATTAGTTTTCTTTGAAATTTATCAAAAATTAATAATGTTTGTTACATATTTCTGGAAATTTAAATGTGTTTGTCATATAGACTAGGATTAGGGCTCCTGCGGACCGTGAAAATAAATAAGTAAAAGAATTAGGAATGTCGAAAGAAGAAGTGTGCGACAATAGAGAGGAAGGTCTGAAAAGAAAAAATTGGAAGTTATGAGTCTTTGGTTATAGTTTTTAATTTAAAGAGGTAATAACTGGAATGATACAAAAAACAAGATGACGATATAGACTTAAACTAGATTGATAAAGAAAACAAGAAGCAAGTATAGAATTACTATGAAGTAGATGCGTTTTTGTTGTTGTCGTCGATGGTCAATGGAGTCATGTTGATCGGTTGTTTCCCTTCCTGGATGAGGTTGTCCATTCTCTGTTGAAACCATTCTTCGATGTAGCTTCTCATGGGGGCCATGTTGATTTCATCCCGGATTTCTATGTCGTAAAGGTTTTTTTCTAATTTCCTTAGATCCATTGAAATACTATGCAGAACCTGTTCAATTTCTTCATTGTGTGTCACATAGTCCAATGCCCAGCACTCGAGCTCATCTACACAATGTTCAACTATGCCGTAAAACTTTTTGAAAGACAACCCCTTTAAAATATAAAGTTGTTCATGGAAGGATTCTTTGGTCATTGACAAGGATTTGAGAATTAAGTTTGGGTCTTGAACCTCGTTGGTACTTTCGGCTAAGTCTATTTGGATCAGTCTTGTGAATAATTCTTCCTTTTCTGATATGGCTTGTTTACATGAATTGACAATGAGCTCCAGGTACTTAACTTTCTTTAGCTAGCATGCTTTTACTTTTTTGGTCTGCTTTGGGGAGGGGAGTTTCTCTTGTCTTATTTTCAGTTCCGATGTGTTGACGGCATGGTTGGAAAAATGGGTCAACACCTATTCATAGAAATGTTGATCATTTTTTAAATTTGCCTCCAAATATTTGAGCAAATCATTTGCCTTCTTTCGAAAGGAAACTAAATTTTGTGATGTTTCCTAGGATTTAGTAACTAGTTGCATTATTGTGTTGATGTTATTCTCTACAAGGGATCTAGAGCATGCAAGGAGGGTAGAGGATACTTTCATCTTGGTTGCATTGGTAGAAGGCATGATTTTTTCTAAAGAACTGACAAATTATGGGGTGGCAATGAAAGCCTACTAAAATTCGTTGAGGCGTTGTTTGAGTCTGGCATACTTCACTTCAATTCCTCTAATGGAATCATGAAGAGCATCACCTGTTACTTGGTGAAATAGGGATATTTGGGATGACCGCATTTCCCTAAAGTTAATCTTTGTGTGAGATTTTCCTTTCCAATTTGTTACATCTCTCTTTTCAATGACCATACTTTTAGATTGGTTGTCAAAAACAACGCTCTGGAATATGAAGGATTCATCTTCGTCAAAAAATTCAGTCTCAGCTATTTCCACTACGAATGACCAAATTTTGTGCATGTGCTTAGT
Organism: Picea glauca; assembly: GCA_000966675.3. Lineage (NCBI taxonomy): Eukaryota > Viridiplantae > Streptophyta > Pinopsida > Pinales > Pinaceae > Picea > Picea glauca. Next base: position 103,753 of record JZKD02S1760713.1, on the reverse strand, counting down.
TTCAATTTCAAGTTGCACCTATTCACTTTCAATTTTGGGTTCGTCAGCCTGCCTTGCATTATTTTTTTTCTTCTTCGTTAGTGTTATTTTTGTGAGAACAATCAATTTTTATGAAAGGAGGGTTCTTATCTCCTCCTTCGTTCAAAGATTTCTAGGTTGATTTATTACTCGGGTGGGCCGTTGAATCGATTCTTTGTGATGTCGTACTCTTGGGAGTGTTGGCGGGAGACTAGGCACTCTTCTCACCAGATACTTTTCCCTATTGTCTGTAAAATTCAGTCGCACTTTGCAATGTCTCTATGTCGCAATCACCAGAAGAAGGATTGTTTTCATCACTATCCCTGTCTTCAGTTAGGTGTCTATGGATGAAAGAGATGTTAAATCCAATTGCCAGTAAATGTTATCGAAAAATCCCATTAGGGTCGAACCCTTTTATCCTTTCAACATACGTTCGGTTCAATTTCTTGAAATCGCTGGCAAATTCGTCAATCTTGTTGACGTTTCTGCACACGAAGTCTCCGATTTTTCAGGGCAAAGGAATGAACTATTTTTTTTTTATTTTCATCGAAAAAATGCAACCAGTGGTTGTATTTCCTTGCTAGTTCTGCAACAAACATCTTGTCTGTGATGTGGCATGAAAGGAAAACAATATTTTCCTTAGAGCTAAAGACCATCAGTACACTGTGATTTTTCTTTTTTTCAAGTGTGCCCTTCCTATTCAAAAACTTGGTTTCCTGGCCAGACATCCACAGAGCATCCTTCCCTAACAATAAATCTTTGAAAACTGAGACAAAGCCATTAAAAACTTCATAAAAAAAATGGGAGGCTGTGTGCCTCCATAGGGACTAGTACTAGAGTGTTACTGGTTCAAATCCACAGTTTATTTTATTGGATAGAGAAAGTTTTGGAAACGGACAACAATGCACTATTGTGAAAATCAAGTAGGATGACATATTAAATTTATTCGATTCTTTGAATCATGACAAATGGGAACAGATCTCAATGGAAATTATCTTCACCCAATCGAAAATGAATTGTTCCTTGATTGTGAAGTACAAAATATAAATAATTATGAGGGAAATGCTTGTCGTGGATTCATGTCCCGTTATTCTTGTAAACAACTAAGCAATTTCCCAGAATGGATTTCTAAAGGAAATTACCTGCAACTTTGTGATATCTTTAGGAATTGTTATCAGGTCTTCAAGGAACTCGACTAAGATCTACAACCCATTATCATTTTTTTCTAGGAACTGCTTGCAGTCTTGTCCTCTGAACGCCAATGTTGGATACGGCAATTTTAACATCTTGCAGAGGACCTAAGGTGACAAAGAAACAAGAGAATGGTCACTCAATGGAATAATTCTTTGGTTTGGAATATATTTTTCGAAGCACCAAGAGACCACCTCCTTACAGTGAAAAAAATCACGGACACAGCCTGCACGAACGATTCAAGAGGTCCAAATCACTTCGTTCTGGGAAGAATGGGATGAATAGTAAAAGTATGCCTTGGACCACTAGAAGTTCTGGTCCTGATGTCCGAAGATATTTACTGTATCTCCACAAAACTGTTGTCGACCTACTGCCATAAGTCTACAAGAACGCTTGTTTGCTCCAGATGATGAATGAAATGAAAAGTTGTAAGGGATAACATAACCCTGCACAAATCTTGGTCCAATGCGTGTGAATGAGAGATGTCTTTGAGACTTTCGTTAATTAATAACAATTTGGATGGTTGTTGCATCATGCGTTATTAACATTAAACACTAATAATTTCATACATAGAAATGTGAACATGGCAGATACAACAATGAGCAATTAAGCATTATATATTTATTGAGCAGGAGAACACGACGATGCGTGTTTGAGATGAACAATCAAAAGGGACAATAAAACTCTCCGCAGGTCTTGGTTTAATGCTTAATAATGGGAGATATCCTTGAGTGTTTCGCTCATTATTGATAATGTTGACAGTTCCTGCATCGTCATTTGTTACCATGAAAGGTTTCTAATTGCATACTAAGAAAGTATGGAGGTCGCAGTTATAGGAAAAAGAATCTTAAAAATAGGGTTACAAGGTACAACCATTGGAGGTGAGGGCACAAGGGTCAAATTGTATGTCTTAGAACTTTTTGAGTGCAATACGCATAACACTGAAGAGGGTATGATAGGATAGTCCAGAGGGAATTTTGTATATCTCTAGTAAGAGCATAACTAATGTATATCAGGAAGGACAGGAAGTTAGTGGGGATGGAAGGCAACATCAGATACTTTGAAACATTTGTGAGTCGTCGTAGAGTGAAGCTTGCAAGTTCGAGGAGTCCGCAGTGGAATTGTAGATTAATGAAGTTTTGAGTGCACAATGTATATCATGGAACAAGAAGCAACAAAGTTCAAAAGCGTCAACCCGACAACCATGGCCATAAAATTGGCCAAGTATGGAAAGGAACAATGGTTGTTCGGATTCATCATGTGAGGATATAGATGGAGATGAAGATATGTCAGGCTGCCAATGCTGGAACCCACGATCATAGAAAAGCGACCAAGTATATAACCAAAAATCGATAATACATGGGAAGAGGAAAAGGGAAAAAGGACTAAGGAGTTTGTGGTGGAATTGTAAATCATGGAAATTTTGAGTGCAATATGTATATCACAGAACAAGAAGTAGCAGAGTTCGAAAGTGCCAACCTGGCAACCACGGCCATAAAATTGGCTAAGTATGAAAAGGAACATTGGTCGGCTAGATTCGTCATGTGAGGATATAGATGGAGATGAAGATATGCCATCTTGCCAATGATTGAACTCGCGATCATAGAAAAGAGACTAAGTATATAACCACAAAGCGATAATACATGGGAAAAAGAAAAGGGAAAAATGACTAAGGAGTCCGCGGTGGAATTGTAAATCATGAAAATTTTGAGTGCAATATGTATATCATGGAACAAGAAGCAACAGAGTCTGAATGCGCCAACCCAAAATAGTGACCAAGAATTGAAGATTTTGTGAACCCCTCAACACTAGGATCCAAAATAGGATGACAAGTTCTCCCTAGAAGACATGAGGCCCCAACGATCAAATTGTATCGTTTAGAACATTTGAATGCATAATTTGTAACACGAAAGAGGGTACAATGTCGGAACACAGTAGTCAATTTGTATATTACGTAGGGCCAAATGCCAACTGTTTCGTATCAGTGTGTGTAGTTGTCACTAGTAAGATTCACTAGCAAGAGCATACCCAATGCATATTAGGAAGGACAAGAAGTTAGTGGGAATGGAAGGCAGCAAAAAATACTTTGAAACATTTGTGAACCGTGGTAGAGTGAAGCTTGTGAGTTCGAGGAGTCTCTGGTGGAATTATAGATCACATAATTTTTTAGTGTAAGATGTACATCATGGAACAAGAAGCAACAGAGTTCGAAACCACCAACACGCCAACCACAACAATAAAATTGGCTAAGTATGGAAAGAAACAACGATTGGTCAGGTTCGTCATGTGATTATATAGATGGAGATAAAGATATGTCATCCCGCCAACTATAGAACCCGTGATCATATAAAGGCAACTAAGTATATAACCAAAAAACCATAATACACGGGAAGAAGAAAAGGGAAAAAGGACTAAGGAATCCACGATGGAATTGTAGATCACGGAAATTTTGAATACAAGATGTGAACCCGGTAGTCAATTTGTATATTGTAGAGGGTTGTATGCCAATTGTTTAGTACCATTGTGTTTAGTTGTCACTAGTAAGAGCATAACCAATGTATATTAGGAATGACAGGAAGTTAGTGGGGATGGAAGGCAGCGACAGATACTTTGAAATATTTGTGAATCATGGTAGAATGAAGCTTGGGAGTTCGAGGAGTCCGTGGTGGAATTGTAGATGACGGAAGTTTTGAGTTCAACATGTATATAACGGAACAAGAAGCAATAGAGTTCGAAAGCTCCAACCCAGAAAGCGTGGCCATAAAATTGGCTAAGTATGGAAACAAATAGTGGTCGGTCGGATTCATCATGCGAGGATATAGATGGAAATGAAGATATGTCAGCCTACCAACGCTAGAACCTGCGATCATAGAAAGGCGACTAAGTATATAACTAGAAGGCGATAACACATGGGAAGAAGAAAAGAGAAAAAGGGTTGAGTGCGCGGTGGAATTGTAGAGAACGAAAAAATTTCGAGTGCAATATGTATATTATGGAACAAGAACCAACAGAGTTTAAAAGCTCCAACCCGAAACAATATCCAAGAATTGGAATTTTTGTGAACCTGACAACAAGAGGATCCAAAATAGGCTAACAAGGTCTCTCCAAAAGATGCGAGGCCTCAACGTTCAAATTGTATCACTCGAAACATTTGAATGCATAATCTGTAACATGGAAGAGAGGACAATGTCAGAATCCAGTAGTCAATTTGTATATTAAGGAGGGTGTGATGCCAACTGTTTCGTACCAGTGTGTCCAGTTGTCACTAGTAAGAGCTAATTTAATATTGAAAGAAATGTTTTTAGATACTATTATATAGTTGATAGGGATTACCATTTGTAAACAATGGCAATCTTGATCCCACCAGCCTTGGAGTCTGTCTGTCAATTTGTATATCGCAAAACTGCGAGTGCTGTTTGGAGGACACAAAACAATAGAAGTGCAATGTTGAGCCAACCAGCTTGCAGGTCCGCTTGCCAATTTGTATATTGTGGAATTTTGGGTGCTATTTGTAGGGCACAAAACAATGGAGGCCCAATTTTGAGCCCGCTCGCTCGAGAACCCGTGATCCAAAAAGTGGCTAGGTATGGAATGTGGAATCCGTACATGCTCTATAAAATCTCATGTCCATACTTTATAGTCTAATAATACATGGGAAGAGAAAAAGGGAAAAATGACAAAGGAGTCTGCGGTGGAATTGTGGATCACGGAAATTTTGAGTGGAAGATGTATATCATGGAACAAGAGGCAACAGAGTTCGAAAGCACCAACCTGACAACCATGGGCATAAAATTGACTAAGTATGAAAAGGAACAATAGTCGGTCGGATTCATCACGTGAGTATATATATGGAGATGAAGATATGTGAACATGCCAACATTGGAACCCACGATCATAGAAAGGAGACTAAGTATATAACTAGAAAGTGATAATACACGGGAAGAAGACAAGGGAGAAAGGACTAAGTATCTCACAAAAGAACATCTACTGTTTGTTTATCAATGCAAATCCTTTCAAACCCCTGTTGAGTTCTCACTAGTAAAGGCATAAATTGTAGATCACAGAATTTATTTGGGTGAAAGATGTATATGACGAAACATGGGATATAGGTGTTGGATACTGCAAACCCGGGACCTAGTGATCACATAATTAGCTAAGTATTGAAAGTGACCACGGTTGGTTGGGCTAATGGTGTGAATATATAGATAAAGAGTTTCCAATTTGGGAATCCATGAGGCTATGATCATATAGCTGCGACTAAATGTAGAACCACAAAGGGATAATAGAGGGGGGACGAAAGGGGAGAATTAAGAGTTTTTATACATTCCTGCGGACAAATTGTATATTGTGGAACTCCGTGCGCTATTTGTAACTCACGAAAAATTCGAAACACAATTTTGAGGTCGTCAATTCGGGAACCCACAATCGAAAAAAGTGCACAAGTATGGAACACAAAAATGTTGGCTGGTACTTTCTTTCGCTAAGGAAGATCTTCTTGTCATGTTTCTGGACAAGTTTTGTAGGGATGGTTGGTTGTCCCGACTTTTTCTTATCAATGATGATTTTTTTACTCTTGTTGCATGATGTCATTCTAGTATTAAACCTTTGGTGTTGCATATCTGGAAAGAAGTACAAGCATGGGCAGAACAAGAGGATCCAAAATAGGGTCACAAGGTTTCCTAGAGGATGCAAGGCCTCGACAGCCAAATTGTATAGTTCAGAACATTTGAATGCATAATGTGTAACATGGAAGAGGGGCCGATGTCGGATTTCGGTAGTCAATTTGTATATGGTGGAGCAGCGGGTGCCAATTCTTTTGTATCAGTGTGTCCAATTGTCACTAGAAAGAGCATAGTTAATGTATATCAGGAAGGATGTGAAGTTGGTGGGGGTGGAAGGTAGCGACAGATACTTTGAACGAATTTAGTGTATATGAGGAAACCATGGTGGAATTGTAGATCACAAATGTTTTGAGTGAAGATGTATATAACAAAATGATAAACAACTGAGTTCGTAAGTGCCAACCCGATAATCGTGACCATAAAATTGGCTAAGTATGGAAAGGAACAATAGTCGGTCGGATTCGTCATGTGAGGATATAGATGGGGATGAAGACATGTAAGCCCACCAACCCTGGAACCGGATATCATATAAAGGATACTAAGTATATATCCAGAAAGAGATAGCAGGTGGGAAGAAGAAAAGGTGAGTTCGTATGCGCCAACCCGACAACCGCGGCCATAAAATTGACTAAGTATGGAAAGGAATAGCGGTCGGTCAGATTTGTCATGTGAAGATACAGATGGAGATGAAGATATGTCAGCCCACCAACCCTGCAACCACCTATCATAGAAAGACGACTAAGTATAAAATCAAAAGTGATAATGGATGGGAAAAAGAAAAGGGGAAAATGGATAAGTATCTCATAGTCAAAAACCATTTTTTTTTCCGTTTATTAATGGCAACGTTTTCGAACCCCTATTGGGTTCTCACTAGTAAAAGAATAAACTACAAATCATTGAAGTTATTTGGCTCCAAGATGTATATGACAGAACATGGGACATAGGTGTTGGATACCGTGAACCCAGGGCCCGGTAGCCAGATAATTGGCTAAGTATTAACCAAGAGAAAGGTTTGGTATCTATTTCAATAGTATTCATACTAATATGTATTAATGGAGAAAGTTTTGATATTTATTTGAATAGTATTCATACTAATATATATTAATGGATTGTTTTTGTTTCAAATGCAAATGATCTCCCAATTTGCAGGATTCTCTTTGGTTCACAAATTTTGTTGAAACCACGAAAGTTTTGACTGCAAGATGTATATAACACAACAAGAAACATGAATTTGCATTGTGGTTTCAATGAGATAAACTCCTTATCATATATTCATCTTGTATTCCTTGCAATGACATGAGAAAACGTCGACTTTCCATAAACATTAATATCTAAATTTAATTTAATTTAATAAAAAATTGGCGTAATTTAAGTAATTAAGGCAGCTTTAGTTGTTCCTTTATTAATGCCAAGATTTTCAAACACCTGGTGAGTTATTACTAGTTAAAGCATAAATTGCAGATCATGGAAGCTCTTTGGCTACAGGATGTATATGATGGAACATGGAACATAGCAATACCGCAAACCCGAGACCCAGTGGCCAGATAATTGCCTAATTTTTGCCCAAGAGGAAGTTTTTATATTTATTCCAATAGTACTCATATTAGTATATATACACGGATATTATCAAATAGAATAAGTTACAATATATGACAGATATTGAACAGGAACATGGCGTTAACACTTGAGCTGCCTTGTTGTAAGTCATTAATTCATTCAATGACTTATAGTAATAATGAAAGAAGGACGGGTCCTCTAATTTCTTTTTTTAAGTATAGGGTCAGTGCCACATAAGTATGGTCTATGACAAATTATTCTTCAATGTAAAATGTAAGCAACGAACATAATAACCTTTATTTAAATTGAGGTAGTGAGAAGTAGAAAGAAAAACTTTTCATCCATGTTTAATGACACACAGGGAAAAAGGTAGAAAATAAAATGAAAAGCAATACCAGAGATTGGAAAAAACTATTAAAAAAAAATTGCAATTATTCTATATTCAAATAAGATGGGTTACAAAGTACAACTAAGATTATTTGCCACAATGATTTTGATTTGGCATGTCCCCGACCAATAAAAAATATGTACATTGATGAAGCTTTTTGACAGATTTCTTGAGGATCAAATCCTTTATTCGTAAAAAACGAGTTGAATATCAATTTCGAGTCTTGGACTTAATTGGTGCTACCAACTAGATCTATCCCAGTTTTTTGAATAGCTTGTCTCTTCCAGATATGGCCTGCTTGCATTGGATGGTTATTCAACATTTCACTCTTTGTCAAGTATTAATTTCCCTCTATCGTAAAAAAGTTGTGGTTTAAGGTGATTTCCTTGTAATGTTCCTGACCATTGACATCCGAGACAACTTAGAAATGCGATTTAGGCCCAATTCAAAGTCGAGGGAGTCGTTTTATGTGACATCAGCTATGGGACGGGAAAAAAATTCAAGTATGTTGTGACTGCTATTCTCCTTGTATTCGATCATGTGTTTGGTTGAAAAGCATGGCTGAAGATTTGTATGTTGAACTTCTTTGTTTTATTATAGTAAAATGGAAGGAACATCCAATCCAACTGCAAAATGTTATTTTGTTGAAGTATATGACTTCTTCGGGCAGCACAGGTTTGATAAGTGTATCAAATGCTACAAAACGCATCAGCATAGGTTTGGAAAGTGTATCAAATGTTGCAGATCGCATCAGAATATATCTTTCATCGTAATGCTGGCAGATATGGAAGGCCATAGAAAGGTATGGAATATTCAGAGGTCATGCCAAATATGTGTATTCTGTAACTACATCTAGAGGAAACCGAACAAACTTTGACAAAGAACATGGCTTTTTGTCAAGTCAGTTACCACACCCAAAAGTAGGTCAACAAACTTAGAAATAGAAAATTTTGTAGTGATAATATGTGATGCAGGCGAGGTTGGTCCTCGACCTCAGACTCACCCGCTCTCAGGATCGATTACATTTCCCCTCCTTCTTGAGCCTAATTAGCTCTTTGGATTCCCTCAGGAATCCCTCCTGCAAATTGCCGATCCACAGGTCCTCTCTTTCATCACGGCCTTCAACACTTGCCGTGGACAATTTCCACGCGGGAAAACTATTATCGGGCTTCGGGGTTTCGGCGTTTTCAATGTCGAGAGTCACTGATCCTTTGAACTCCCGATCCCCGATTCTCCGATGAACACTCTTCTCCACACGTTGGGTCTCCTGACTCAGCTCCGGGTCCACATGACCATTACCCCATGATCGTGGCCTTACCTCTTATCGCGGCTCCTCCTATCGGGATTTCGGGGTTTATGATGTCGCGATGCACATGTGTTCGCAATCCCCGATCCTTCGATCCCCGACGTTCTTTGACCCTCCAAGCCAAGCCCTGACCAATGTGACCAGTCCTCGTGACTGCACCCTTATCCCGTAGGGGCTACGAAATTCGCGATTCTGAAATGCAAAGTTCTCACAACCACGGAATCCCCGATTCTCCGAATCCCGATGCGCCGATCCTCCAGTGGTCCCCAGCGTTGACCTGTCGACGGTCCCGTTACCTGTCTCGGAAACCTGCCACCTATTCTCCTCCTTTGTTGTGATGACAGCTGGCTCCCACGCTCCAAGGCCTTATCGGGAAATCACGTATCGCGATTCTCCAATGCACAAAACTCTCGTCAACGGGATCCCCGATATCCCGATCCTCGAATCTTCCCAGGTGACTGACACCTATCCTTCACGCTGACTCTCGTCATGGCTTTTCCCCTGTGCGCTGATGGTTTCCACATGTCCTCCTAGATGGACGATCCCGATTATGTCGGGATTTCAGGATTTTCGATGTCCTGTTCCCCTTGACCTCGAGAAATCCGATTCTCCGATTGACGATATGCCGACGGGCATTTGATCTCTGACATCTGTCCCTCAGATGGATGTCTCAGGTCTCATCGGGGTTTTCACTTGGATTTCCCCGATTCTCTTGTCCACGGGAACACCGATTTCCCGATGTGCCTAAATGCCGATGGTGCTGGATCTCCACCACATGTCCTTCTGCCAACAGACGGTCCAGATCCCGTCGGAATTTTGCGACTTGCCCTGCTCCAACTCACATGGCCTCGAGAACTCTGATTTCCCAATGGTCGATATCCCGATCGATAACTCTCGTGCAACTTCCACCTATCTGACGGCTATCGGCGATCCTGCACCAAATCCTATGGCTCAGGCCTGTCTTCCTTCCTTGCGCTTCTCCTATGCACCTCCTAGATGTAGAATTCTAACGGTCCATATCTGTTCTCCTATCGATTGAATGGTTGATGTTGCTCCTCCTGAGCTTCTGCACTTTCTTCCCCGCCTTGGGAGGATTGCAATCTGTCAAAGGCCTCGACCTTTGCTTCCTTTCCCTCTACAAGCTCCTTTTACCTTGAGCCTCGCTGTACATATAAAATGCTAACTCCTCCTGAGCTTGTCCCTATCGAATCCTCAAAGGACTCTTTTGACTCTCGTGTCTCTATGAAGTCTGCATGACCCACAAAAGATTCTTCAGCTTCCGTGCCACTTGCAAGGCCATTCGCACGTAAAGTGCTATCCCTTCTGAGCTTGTTCTTCTTGAATCCTTAAAGGATTCCGACGTCTGCGCTCCTGCAGAGTCTCTTCATGCACACGCTAGTGCTGTCTCTCCTAAGCTTCCTCGAGTGCTCAGATCCCTTGGGGATTTTTCCTTTCTTCTCCCTCAAATGAAGAATAAGATGCCTTCCTGGCTCTCCTACTCAAGCAATATAAATAGATGATTTCCTTGGGTATTCAATAAACCAGTAAAAGTCCCTAAATGGACTCTTTCTTTACTCCCGAACTCAAAGAGTTCTCTCCTCCTTGTGCCTATCTGCACCCTTTCTCGACACCCTTATGGCAGAGTCTCTTCTCCCATAGAACGTTCAATAGTTCTGGGTCCTCGTGCACCTATGCACTTGCTCGATGCCCACCTGACAGAGCTCCTCAGAATCCTCAGTGATTCTGGTCTTCTCCAACTCTCAACAGAGTTCCTCTCAATGCACCTCTGTGCATACACTAAATGCCCACTTGGAAGAGCTCCTATAGAATCCTCAGTGATTCTGTCTACAACTGTGTTTCAGCTACACAACCTTACCCCCTGAGGTGTTCAGAAACCTCACAGGTCTTATTCTTGAGTTATTGATCTCAGTCCTATGCCTTGGCCCGTCTTCGTCTGACTCCTCAAAGTTTAGAAGTGCATCTTCTGTGCATGGATCTTAGAACTTCAATGTTCTGTCACACCCTCCTGGTATGAAGCCTCTAAGACCTTCAACCTGAAATCAAATGAACCCCTACAAAATGCATCCATATAACATATACATTCACCACATAAAAAAGGAACACACACAGACATGCATATATGACAGAATAATGCAGGAAAAACTGCTCTGTTTATATTAGTGGCAAATGCCTGTAATTACAAGGTGTTCCTGAGCTTTCTCTCTCTGTCTCTTCTCTTCTGCTCTACATACATACTAACTCAAAATGAGATCTGAATATCTCTTTTACCTGAGGGGCTCATCGAGCGCTTACCTCCAGGATTTACCTACTCTAATTAATTACAATCAATTACAATGAATGGGCTGTCTAGTCCAAGATCGGATCTAGATCTCAGCCATTCTTGGCATTAAAGCCAATCTTATCTAATGCATGCACAAAGGCATGGCTTCCATGGATCAATAGCCTAAGCACATTAAATTACATTTGAAATACAAATTTTGAGTGAGGATTGCGCCTCTCTCTTCAGCGTTAATGCATGCGCGCTGACGTGGCTGGCTGGCTGGCTAATTGCATGGAGAGATGCTCCTGCATCATACTCCATAGCTGCAAAATTCATGAGCTCCTGCTCATGTGCTTCCCCTCTAAGCTGTTGGAAATCCTCTTGGATCCCAAACAAATCTATGGAGGTGTCCATCTGCTCCATCCTGCTGGTGCTGCTTCCGCTGTGCTGCTGCTGCTCAGATCATCAGCTCCATGATCTCTTCGATCACCTCATCCAGCTGCTCCAATGGCTGGTCCTTCTCATGCAGTCTCCTTAGCTGCAAAAGTTTTTTACCATCGGGAAGATCGCTATGATCCCCCGTGCCTTCTTGATCAGTTTCCAACTTCACCTATTGGATGTGCATGCCCTGCACTCTCACCCTTTCCTCCAGGGCTTCCATCTGTTCCCACAGACCAGCAAAGCAATTGTTGTCTACCTCTTCCTCCTCTGCTTCTGCAACCTCCTCTGTTGCACTGTTTTCAGCTTCATGGCTAAAAATGCTGAGCCATTCCTCAGAATGCTCATTTTTCCTTTTCGACTTCCGCTGCAACCTCTATCGTTACAGTCCCTTCAGTTACTTGGTTGAAATTACCAAGCCATTCTTCCGAATATTCATTCTTTTGTTCCACTTCTCCCGCTGTCAGCTTCAGTGCTACAGCTTCTTCCCTTTCAGCTCCTTGGCCGAAATCATTGAGTTGTTCCTCAGAATGCTCATTCTCTTCATCCTCTTGGGTAGTGTTCACGATCTGCACCAATTCACCCTTGACAGTCTTCGTCGATTGTTCTGCTATTGCACCATCTGCACCACCAATTTCTGCCTCCTCCTGGGCAAATGGCAGGAATATCGGAATTCCCCCAATCATCATTCGGCTCCTCTGATCTTCTTCTGCTGTCAGCTGTACACGCTGATCCGATTCTGAGCTCTCCTGCTCTGTCAGCTCCCCTGGCTGAATCCAACTCGCTTCTGAGTTCATGAGACCCTCAGATGGTCTCATCTACTCGTCTCTACCCTCCTGGCAATATGAGACGCTTCCGCTACTTCCTTGGAAGACCATGAGATCAATCGATCCCATCTTCATCAGCATTCCTTACTGAATTGACCTCTTTATGAGACCTTCAGATGGCCCCAAATTTTCATCTCTGCCCACCTGGCAGTTCAATATGCTTCCGCTGCCCTCCTGGAAGATTTTGAGATGCCGCAGTGATCTCTGATCATTACCCAGCTGGCAATGTAAAATTTTTTGACCATCCTCATGACAGCCCACGAGATCTTCAGTCGATCCCATTTCTGTTTCCTCACCCACTTGGAAAATTGGAAACCTTCTACTGCCCTCCTGGCAGTCTTCGAGATCATCATCTGATCCCTTACTATTGCCCTCCTGGCAACCTGAAATTCCCTCACTGTCCTCCTGACAGTCTGTGAGATCCCACAGTGATCTCAGCTCGTTGCCTTCATGGAAATCTGGAATTTCTACTCCTCTGCCCATCTGCCAGTCTTTATCATCATCAGACGACCCCAATTCAAATTCAGAATCATCGAGGCTTTCTCCAGTCTCGGGTTCACATATCGAAACCAATTCTTCATTCTTCCGCATCTGTAGTTCAAGCTTCTCTATCTCTGCTCGTATATCAGCGAGCTCTCTATCCATCTCTGCAAGCTTTTCTTCGTTACTTTTCTTCCTTCGGCCTTCAGTAGCCATCCTTCTACCTCTATCTACCTTCATGGAAGATTTGCTGCTCTCCACCCACACTTAGAATGTCGCCAGCCTCATCTCCTTACAGTCTCCCTAACTGGCTCCTTGATCGTTGCTTATCTGCAATCAATCAGTACAAAGTCTTCAGAAACTTTGTTTTTCTTTGCCTCCTCTCGCTTCACCTAAAATATACAGATGAAGTTCCCGCTCTGATACCACTTGATGCAGGCGAGGTTGGTCCTCGACCTCAGACTCACCCTCTCTCAGGATCGATTATATTTCCCCTCCTTCTTGAGCCTAATTAGCTCTTTGGATTCCCTCAGGAATCCCTCCTGCAAATACCCGATCCACAGGTCCTCTCTTTCATCACGGCCTTCAACACTTGCCGTGGACAATTTCCATGTGGGAAAACTATTATCGGGATTCGGGGTTTCGGCGTTTTCAATGTTAAGAGTCACTGATCCTTTGAACTCCCGATCCCCAATTCTCCGATGAGTGCTTTTCTCCACACGCTGGTTCTCCTGACTCAGCGCCGAGTCCACATGACCGTTACCCCACGATCGTGGCCTTACCTCTTGTCACGGCTCTTCCTATCGGGATTTCGGGGTTTATGATGTCGTGATGCACATGTGTTCGCAATCCCCGATCCTCCGATCCCTGACGTGCTTTGACCCTCCAAGCCAAGCCCTGACCAATGTGACCAGTCCTCGTGACTGCACCCTTATCCCATCGGGGCTACGGAATTTGCGATTCCGAAATGCAAAGTTCTCACAACCACGAAATCCTAGATTCTCCGAATCCCGATGTGCCGATCCTCGAGTGGTCCTGGGCATTGACCTGTCAACGGTCCCATTACCTGTCTCGAAAATCTGCCACCTGTTCTCCTCCTTTGCTGTGATGACAACTGGCTCCCACGCTCCAAGGCCTTATTGGGAAATCGCATATCGCGATTTTCCAATGCACAAAACTCTCATCAACGGGATCCCAAATATCCCGATCCCCGACTCTTCCCAGGTGACTAACACCTGTCCTTCACACTGACTCCCGTCGCAGCTTTTCCCCTGTGCGCTGATGGTTTCCATGCTTCCTCCTATATGGACGATCCCGATTATGTCGGGATTTTGAGATTTTCGATGTCCTGTTCCCCTTGACCTTGAGAACTCCGATTCTCCGATTGACGATATGCCGACGAGCATTTCATCTCTGACACCTGTCCCTCAGATGGACGACTCAGGTCTCATCGTGGTTTTCACTTGGATTTCCCCGATTATCTTGTCCACGGGAACGTCGATTTCCCGATGCGCCTAAACACCAATGGCGCTGGATCTCCACCACATGTCCTTCTGCCAACGGACGGTCCAGATCCCATCGGAATTTCGCGACTTGCGCTGGTCCAACTCACATGGCCTCGAGAACTCCGATTTCCCGATGGCCGATATCCCAACCGCTAACTCTCATGCAACTTCCACCGATCTGACGACTGTCGGCGATCCTGCACCAAATCCTACGACTCAGGCCTGTCATCCTTCCCTGCGCTTCTCTTATGCGCCTCCTGAACGTAGAATTCCAATGGTCCAGATCTGTTCTCCTACCAATCGAATGGCTGATGTTGCTCCTCCTGAGCTTTTGCACTTTCTTCCTTGCCTTGGGAGGATTCCAATCTATCAAAGGCCTCGACCTTTGCTTCCTTTCCCTCTACGAGCTCCTTTTACCTTGAGCCTCGCTGTACATATAAAACGCTAACTCGTCCTGAGCTTTTCCCTATCGAATCCTCAAAAAAAGGACTCTTTTGACTCCTGTGTCTCTATGAAGTCCGTGCGACCCACAAAGGATTCTTCAGCTTCCGTGCCACTTGCAGGGCCTTTCGCACGTAAAGTGCTATCCCTTCTAAGCTTGTTCTTCTTGAATCCTTAAAGGATTCCGACATCTGCACTCCTGCAGAGTCTCTTCATGCACACGGTAACGCTCTCTCTCTTAAGCTTCCTCGAGTGCTCAGATCCCTTGGGGATTTTTCCTTTATTCTCCCTCAAATGAAGAATAAGATGCCTTCCTGGATCTCCTACTCAAGCAATCTAAATAGCTGAGTTCCTTGGGTATTCAGTAACCCAGTAAAAGTCCCTAAATGGACTCTTTCTTTACTCCCGAACTCAAAGAGTTCTCTCCTCCTTGTGCCTATCTGCACCCTCTCTCGACGCCCTTCTGGCGGAGTCTCTTCTCCCACAGAACGTTCAGCAGTTCTGGGTCCTCGTGCACCTATGAACTTGCTCTATGCCCACCTGACAGATCTCCTCAGAATCCTCAGTGATTCCGGTCTTCTCCAACTCTCAGTAGAGTTCCTCTCAATGCACCTCTATGCATACGCTCAATGCCCACTTGACAGAGCTCCTACAGAATCCTCAGTGATTCTGTCTACAACTGTGTTTCAGCTACACAAAATTACCTCCTGAGGTGTTCAACAACCTCACAGGTCTTCTTCTTGAGTTGTTGATCTCAGTCCTGTGCCTTGGCACGTCTTCGTCTGACTCCTCAGAGTTCAGAAGTGCATCTTCTGTGCACGGCTCTCAGAACTTCAGCGTTATGTCACACCCTCCTGGCATGAAGCCTCAAAGACCTTCAACCTGAAATCAAACGAATCCCTATAGAATGCATCCATATAACATATACATTCACCACATAAACAAGGAACACACACAGCCATGCATATATGACAGAATAATGCAGGAAAAATTGCTCTGTTTATATTAGTGGAAAATGCCTATAATTACAAGGTGTTCCCGAGCTTTCTCTCTCTGGCTCTTCTCTTCTTATCTACATACATACTAACTCAAAATGAGATCTGAATATCTCTTTTACCTGAGGGGATCATTGAGCGCTTCCCTCCAGGATTTACCTACTCTAATTAATTACAATCAATTACAATGAATGGGCTGTCTAGTCCAGGATCGGATCTAGATCTCAGCCATTCTTGGCATTAAAGCCGATCTTATCTAATGCATGCACAAAGGCATGGATTCCATGGCTCAACAACTTAAGCACATTAAATTACATTTGAAATTCAAATTTTGAGTGAGGACTGCGCCTCTCTCTTCAGCGTTAATGCATGCACGCTGACGTGGCTGGCTGGCTGGCTGCATGGAGAGATGCTCCTGCATCAATATGCCATTTTATCCACCCATACAGTTTATGTAACCCACCTCTGGTTACATTCACAAATGGAGTAATATTCTGCGTCATTTACTCAAAACTCACATCACATAAAACCAATCTCTCTTTTTTCATTTGGGCCTCAATCGCATCTCTAAGCTGTCTTACATGTCCATGACCAGGAACATTAGAACAAAGGCACACTAAAGCACACCTCTTTCATGATAGAGAGAAATGGCAATAAGTATTTAAAAACAACTCTGGATGATCTTCCGTAGATATTTTGTTAATTCGTTTTAATGACAGATGTTCTCGATATTTTCGCTTATTAATGCCAATATTTTCGAATATGTAAGTTTAATAGTGACTAATATCACGTATTAACATTCCCATATCTGAGTAGATTCTCAAATCTAACATCTAAGATATGCACAATATTAAAGAGGGACATGACGTCAAGGCTTCTGTGGGTGACACGTTCGTGGACTATGTTGAAGCCTTTAAGAAAACTAAAAGAGCCATTCTTTTTTTTTTTGCAAATTCAAAATGCAGGCAAAAGAAATTACCAGATCCAATAATATTCGTCTGTCTATTCATTTTAATGGGAGATGTCTTCGATCTTTCCGCTTAGTAAAGAAAATCTTTTTGAACCTGTTTGGTCGGTTATGACTTTTG
The DNA here is from genome assembly GCA_000966675.3 of Picea glauca. Lineage (NCBI taxonomy): Eukaryota > Viridiplantae > Streptophyta > Pinopsida > Pinales > Pinaceae > Picea > Picea glauca. The sequence goes on along the minus strand of JZKD02S1760713.1, from coordinate 86,616 downwards.
AAAGAATAATTGATGTCTATTGAGAAGGGTGGAAGGTAGTGGGGATGGAGGGGAGCGACAAATGATTTTAAATTTTCTGACCCCGAAAAGGCATCAACCTGCCAAAGTTTGAAAACTCGACTAAGTATGGAAAGGTAGGTAGGATAGACAAACTCATCACAAGCAGAGGCATGGTTGCGAGTTCAAGGAGTGCGAGGTCGAATTGTAGAGCACGAAAGTTCTGGGTGCAAGATGTATACACCGAACACGAGCTACCATAGTTTTATAGCACCTATCCATGAATCCACATCCATAAAACTGGCTAAGTATGAAACCGAACGACGGTTGGTCGGAATGACCACAGAAACGTGAGAAACTATAGAATCAAAAACACAGTTTACAAGAAGGAAAAAAAGGGAGAGAACAACTATATCACTCACACAGAAAAACATATTCTCATAACTAGGAAACCATAGTAAGACATAAACCATGGAAAAAACAACCAAACTTTGAAAACTCGACTAAGTATGGAAAGGTAGGTAGGATAGACAAACTCATCGCAGGCAGAGGCACGGTTGCTAGTTCAAGGAGTGCAGGGTCGAATTGTAGAGTACAAAATTTCTTTGTGCAATATGTATACACCGAACACGAGCTGCCATAGTTCTATAGCCCCTATCCGTGAATCCACATCCATAAAACTAGCTAAGTATGCAACTGAATGGCAGTTGGTCATAATGACCACAAAAACGTGAGAAACTATAGAACCAGAAACGTAATTTACAAGAGGAAAAAAAAAAGGGAGAGAACAACTATATCGCTCACATAGAAAAACTTACTCTCATAACTATGAAACCATAGTAAGACATAAACCATGGAAAAAACATCGCCAACTGTGAAATATAGTTTGAAGCCGACAAACTCTGGTCCAACGTGTAAGAGATGCAATTCACATCGAATGTAATTTTTTTGTATGTTATTTTATCTTAATAGTATTTTATGGAGAGTCAACTACAAAACAATGTAACAAGAGATCCAACTGCAGATGTAACACCCCAACATTGCAAACCCTAGGCAAACAAGAACAGGCAACAAATAAGAATCCAGTTAAGAAGCACCAAAAGGCCCAACTACAGCCACAGGACCCCAACCCTGCAAAGTCGAATCAAACAACAATAAACAACATACAACGAACAAATAAGCAAGCAACAACCAACCCACCAGAAATGACGTAGTTCCAATCGCGGTTGCAGAACCCCAAACCTGCAAGCTGCAACAAGATGAACAGGCAAACAAGAACAACAACATGCAAATAAGAAATCAGTGGAGATGCAAAAAGAAAGCATGAACCAGTGAACCGACAATGTCGCTGAAGCATATAAATAAAAAATAAAAAAACATAAGAAAATGTATTGTAACAAGCCTGCTAAGTAAACATTCAACGCTTCCAAGCCTGTTAGGTAAACATTTAAGTTTGTCAGAAATGCTCTGTAAACATTTAAGAAAGAAATGTGATGTGGCAGGTCTCTGACATACCCAATTTTTTTTTTTTTAATTTATGTAACAATAGTTCGAACACTAGAGAATATATTCTGTTAGCGTCAGAAGTCACTCTTGGATTGCTTGCAGGAGCAGAGCCCAACGCCCATCAGTTTTATGTCATGATTTTCTTAATGGGGTGATCGGGTGGGTAAAGAATCAAGATGATATAGCTTTAACTCAGGAAACTGGGCCTGGCATGTAGAAATCAAGGGAGGTCTTGATCCAGCTTCCATCAGTAGACGATTAAAGGGTGGTAGATGGAAGACTTGTGAGAGGGTGAGTAAGACTGCCTCAGGCGACAGGCCTTCGGAAGATTGAGGATGAAAAAATCAGAAGCCAAGATCCTCTTGGTCCAGAGCTTCAAGGAGCTGAGTGGTGACTCGACTGAATCCTTCAATTCCAAGTCGTTCAACGTTAATAAAATCATAGGAACCGATTAGAAGCCATGTAACTATTACAGTGATCCAACCTACATCGTCCTATAATGACTACGACTCGACTGGATCCTCCAATTCTGAGTTGTTCTAACACAGTATACAAAGAGATGGAAAAGAAACTGACATCCATAAAGTAAGAAATCTCAAATGCCTTATACATTAACCAGAGCGACCAACACTTCATCGAAACTTTACAATCGGGAGCTTTGCTCAACCATCTATATATTACAAAATACAAAGACTGAGTCTATATAATCAGGAAAACTCACCTAACAGAGGCATGTTTAGCCATCCAAGGCATGGTGTCCCTTCAGCCGAATTCGGACGGATAATCCCTTTCAGATGCCACCTTAACTGCGCATGACTCCTGTAAGGGGAGTAGCCGAGCCATTAAGTATCGAACTAGCGTGTGCAGACCTCCTCCGACTAGTTGAGAACTCAACACAAATTCTTTTGAAAAATGGCTACATAGGACCCTCTCGAGCAGACCACCTGCCAGACCCTTCATACCTCACACTTAATGAATGCAAGGAGGATTCAATCACCCGTTCTCATCTTCATTTACTCCGAGCGAAAACCAGGATCAAGATCTCATCAGATGGTGCATGGAGATCATGAAGATCCTTTCGGCGACTAGCCCCGATGCCTTTGGCTCCTTTACACAGCTTATTTCTTTCCCCAAGTGACCACGGGCTGTGACCATGTATTTATTCGCAAGGCACTTTCGACATTTGCGATTGGGAAGGATCTAATCCCTGCTTTTTTGAAATCGTGATGAGCGAAACATCAAGACGGCTCAATCTGGTGCCACGCGTCCCTCTGAGATATGATGGTCCTGAAACTCACTTAGTGATATTGTGGGCCTGATTCATGGACGCTTCCGGCACCTCGCGCATCGGGAATATGACGGATTTGCTCCTTGAGGCTTGGGGTCGCGATGGACGAAACGTCGAGAGGGCTCAATCGGCTGCCAGGTGTCCCCTTTGGATGGACAACTGAGAATTCTCCGTGATATTGTGGGCATGACTTTCGGCGCTTTCGACACTTTTGGGGTTCGGGGTTTCAAAATGTCCAATGAAATAAAACCTTCACCCTTCGAACTCACGACTGCCAAAAAGCCGATGCGACTGGATCTCGCGCCACGGGTCCTTTGGATGGACGATCGCTATTCTTCCATGCATACAATATGGGCGCAATCTATTTGTGCTAATCTCGGTGCAACTCGACTATCTGCGATTTCCCACTGGCCGCCAATCTATTCCTTTGGATGAATCCTGACCGCTAGAAATCAGACTACTCGCTCGCTTGATTTAAGCCCAAAATGGGTTTCTTCTGTAAGCTGCGCTCGATGCTCATCGTGCCATTTGCAATCCTGAATGCTCTTGTGCCTTGAACGAGAAATGTTACTAACATTAGGCTCCATGGGGGATAGAGTCGTCCCTGTGATACTCTAAAGACTCATTTTGCAGTTCCAGTGCCTTGTTGTTGGGCTGTTGGGTTATGGAGTCATCTACTAAGCCGAAAAAATAAAAATAAAACAAGGAACCGAAAGAACAATATTTACAAAACACAGGAGCCATGGAAGGCTCACACAAAACATTTTTTAAGAAAATGCCCATTTACTGGGCTGCTGAAAACTTCTTCATCCTCCAAATCCTATAGCTGATATGTGTTATTCGAGAAAACATTAGATATTTCGAAGGGCCTGACCCATAGGGCTTCAAATTTGTCGTGCTTGCCCTTATCTTGTTTAGGAGCATCCCATTTCATCACCAAGTCTCCTATATGGAACCGCTCCTTCTTGGCCTTCTTATCAAAAACCTGTTTGATCCTCTGCTGATGGTCCTGAATTCTGGTCATTACTTGCTCTCTGGCCTGCTGGACTTCTACCAGTTGGTGAATCCTTATGACCATGTCATTGGGCTCTTCTCGATAATCCTGAAAGAATTTCGCTACGGGAACGACCAGCTGAGAAGGGAAGACAACTTCTATTCCGTATACTAACTGGAAAGGGGAGATGCCTATAGATCTCTTTGTAGTCACCCGATCGGCCCATAGAGTGAATTTCAGTTTTGAATTCCAAGCCTTTTTGTTGTCCTCCAATAATCTTTTGATGATCCTCGCGAGACTTTTATTGGAGGATTCTACTAAACCATTGCCCTGGGGATAGTATGGAGTGGAGTGAATCAACTTGATTATGAATTGCTCACATAAATTGACCAATGGTTCGGACTTGAATGAGGTTGCATTATCTGTAACGATATTTCTTGGGCAACCGAATCTTGTGATGAGGTCTTCCTGGAATCCAATAATTACCTTGTGGGAAGAAATCCTGGTGGGTATATCTTCAATCCATTTGGTAAAGAAGTCTGTGGCATTTAGGATCCATCTGTGTTTCCCACTGGAAGCAGGGTAGATTTCTCCAATAAAATCTAGGCCCCATTGCTGGAAAGGTGCCGAAACAACTACAGGTTGTAAAGGCAGAGACTTGAGCTGCTGCTTTCCTAAAAATATTTGGCATGTGATATAGGCTCTAACTCTTCTATGGGCATCAACAAACAAGGTGGGCCAGTAGTACCTAGCTCTGAGAATTTTTTGGGTTGTGGTCTTCCAAGAATGGTGCCCTCCACATAGGCCACTGTGAAATTCGACCATGATCCTGTCAGCCTCTCAAGGATCCATGCATTTTAGAAGTACCCCCAGGGGGTCTTTCCAGTATAAAACTTGATCGATAAGGTAGTACCTGACTGCCTTGAGCTTCAGAGCTCTCACTTTGTTTCTTTGCAGGCCGTTTGGAGGCCGCAACTCCTACAGAAAGTATATGACATCCTTATACCAAGGACATCGAGCCAATGGGGGCTCCTTTTGAGGGTCTCTTTCAGACAAACGACCCTGCTGAATTCCTGAGCATTCGTTGATGAAACTTATCCCCAAAGCTTGACAATTGGCTTCAGCCAACAACTTGGCTAAACCTTGAGCTTTGATCAATTTGGTAGGCTTTATTTCCAGGTCAAACTCCAGAATATTGGATATCCACTTACTCCTCCTCCCGTATATGTCAGGCTGAATAAATATGTATTTAATAACAACTGAGGGGACATAAGCTATGATTTTTTACTGCAGGACATAGGTTCTAAATGCCTTGAGGGCCTTTACCAGTGCGTAGGATTGCTTCTCCATAGTGTCATATCTGACTTTGGCATCCCTCAATGCTCGGCTGAGATAGGCAATAGGCTACTCTAACCCATCCTTGTTTATCTGTAATAAAACGACGGCTACCGTATCAGGTGAAGAAAAGGAGAAAATAAGGAAATCCTTTGAGTAATCGGGACTGATAAGCACGGGGGCTTCAGACAGAGCCTTCTTTATTTGCTCAATGGAATTTCATGATTCAGAAGTCCACCTCACTTCATTTCCTTTCCTTAGCATGGTTTTTATAAGTTTTACCTCCTCAGCAAAGTTAGGCACAAACCTCCTCAGAAAATTAATCTTACCAAGGAAGGATTGGACCTCCTTCTTGGACCTCGGGATTGATAGGGATTGTATTGCCTCAAATCTTCTAGGGTCAATCCTGACTCCTTCCGCTGATACCATGTGGCCTAGTAACTTCCCCTCCTGCATGGCGAATAAAGACTTCTTGGGATTTAATGAAATGCTAAAACTCCTGCACTTTAGAAAAACCTTCCTGAGATGACAACGGTGTTCTTTGTCAGATTTTGAAAATACTATGATGTCATCCAGATAGATGACCACAAATTTATCCTTTTCCCCAATGAAATCTATGTCCATGGCATGCTAAAACGTTGCCCCTGCATTCATCAATCCAAAAGGCATCTTGGCATACATGAATGTGCCCCATGGAGTGGTAAATGTCGTCTTTTCCCTGTCCTTAGGCAGAACAGAGACTTGATTGCAGCCAGAGAAACCATCGATCATGGACATCCTGGATGCTCATGTTACCCTCTGCAGTATATGTTCCATCTTTGGTAAGGGGTAGTTATCCTTTCGTGAGCTCCTATTCAGGTTTCTGAAGTCTACACAGAGCCGGATCTATCCATTCTTTTTCCTTACTGGCACCAAGTTTGCCACCCACTCTGAATATCTCAGTGGTACAATGATCTGAGCTTGAAGCAACTTCTTCACTTCCCTCTCCATGATAGGCAACAACATAGGATTGATCTGTCTCAACTTCTGCCTAAATGGCTTTGCCTCCCCTTTCAATGGGATTTTATGCTCGATGACAGAAGTGTCATATGTTTTGAGGTCTTCGTAGGTCCAGGCAAACACATCAGCAAATTCCCTC
>JZKD02S1760713.1:37015-62033 GCA_000966675.3 Picea glauca | reverse complement strand
TTTGTGTGTTGGAAATTTATTTCTGTTTTTGACAAATTCGAATCTGGAAAATTTTTGCCATTTATGGCAATTTTGAATTTCGAATTTAATAACTATTGTGAATGTTGGGCAGAGATCTATTTGGACTCAACTAACTAGTTGACTATGACACTTGTATAAAAAAAATTTATTTATATTAACTGCAGGAGGACAAATGGAACAACCACGTTAAAAAATCAGCTGACCATGACTCCATGAGTGGGGAACAAGTTGGAAATACCTCTGGGCTGGTGATTACAAGTGGAAAATCATGGATTTGGTCACTGGAAACCCCTAAAAATCAGAGATTAAGAAAGATGTGAAAAATCCCCCAAAGGAGGGAAAAAGACCTGGGAAAAATTGATAAATAGCATTTGCGAGGAGGCAGGATGGTGCCTAGTATGCTGGGAAAGGATTCCTGAGCTCTCTTGCTGTTATGAACATTGTTGAGTAAGTGTGAGGCAAGAGGAGAACTGTTGGAATTGAAGGACAGTACTGAGGAGGAGTTTTCAAGTTCGTCCTCATGGATTCATGGTCAAGCTAGGGAGTGAATCGGGCAAGTGACCTTGGCTGCCCTGTTCTACGGTTGGGAGGAACGTGGTTGTTCCCTTTGTCTTCCCACGGATTGGATTCAAATATGTTGATCTACCCCTCTCTATTATGAATGACTATGTTTTTATTTCGATGTCTTATTAAATTTGAACTGGAATGATGTCCACTCTCTATCTGAATGGTTTTTCTGATTCATTGTATTGATTAAATTGGAACTGTAACGTTTTCCATTTTTGGTTTGTTATGGGGAATATATGTGAAGAACATCTGTAATTATAGTTCTATGGGAAAAGGGAGATTAACGACAATGAGATAGATCCTCTCTATAGATAAACCCCCCAGGAACCAAAATCAGATCCCTCGAAACATCTTTATTAATGACCAATCTCTGATGGAATGATATTCTTAACCATGTATTTACATAGATGAAAAGATCTAGTACTGTTGACATTTAATGAATTGATTAAAAGAGACTCTAAGTGGATATTATAGAATTTTCCCCTTACAGAAAACCTTTATCTTTTTGTATCCTTATGTGCGTATAAAATTCTTAAGTCTTTATTCTTTCGAAATTCGGGGATTGTTGTGTGCTATGGTTTGACTTTTGAAACCTCGAAACCTCGAAACCCCGAAACCCGAAATCCCGAGGTATTGGTTCCACACCCTTTCACCTTTTGGAATTCGGGGATTGTTGTGTGATGTGGTTTACTTTTGAAACCCCGAAACCCAAAATCCCGAAGTGTTGGTTCCACACCCTTTCACCTTTCGAAATTCAAGAATTGTTGTGTGTTGTAGTTTGACTTTTGAAACCTCGAAAACCCAAAATCCCAAGGTGTTGGTTCCACACCCTTTCACCTTTCGAAATTCAGGAATTGTTGTGTGCTGTGGTTCGACATTTAAAACCCTGAAATCCCAAATCCCAAAAATCCTGAAATGTTAGTTCCACGTTCTTTTCTTTTCACAATTTCGGGAATTGTTGTGTTCTGTTGTTTGACATTTGAGAACCCGAAATCCTTAAATGTTAGTGCCTTCCTTTTCGCAATTTGGGAATTGTGGTATGTTGGATGTTTGTCTATTATGTAAGGTGAGGTGAATTCTATTGTTGTTTTTGGTGCTCGTGTTTCGGGAAGCAGACTTATCATCAATCAATCGGTGCTCTTGTCGATATAAGCATCATCGTCGGGTGGTGTAATCTGTCTAGCCTAATGTTCTAGCATCACGGGTTGGTTCGTCAAGCAACACTTGGTCGTAAGACCTGGTAAAGAAACACTTGTTCGTTGGTTTAATCTAGCCGTTGTCTCGCCACACGTTCGTTCTAGCGTAACATTCTAGCCTCACAGGTTTGACTAGCTTCGATTTCTTTCGTCAAGCCTCGATTTCTTTCGACCAGCCCTCAGTTTCGACCAGCCCATGGTGCCAAGGAGAAAACCATGAAACCCCGAACATCGAAACCCCGAAATGCGAGCCTCACCTTTTCCGTTCTCACACTTCGAAAATTTGTGTATGTCAAGGTTTGGACACCGAAACTCGCGAAGTTCTGAATCCTGAAATCCCGAAGTGCGGGACCCACCTTCCCATTTTTTGCATTTTGGAGGTTTGTATATGTGATTGTTTGGGCACTTACACTCGCGAAATCCCAAACTCTGAATTCTCGAAGTACTAATCACCTTTTGCAATTTCGGGAGTTATAGTGTGTTGATGATTGACTTTTGTGTTCATGAAAACCCGAACCTCGAAACCCCGAAGTACTCGGCATCTTGTCGCAATTTCGAGAAATGTTGTGTGTTGATGTCCGGCTCTTGTACTTGCGAAACCCTGAATCCTGAAACCCCGAAATGATGGCTCACAGTCGTTCTGTATTTCGGATTTCGACAAACAACAGGGTCCTTTGTTTTGTTCGGCACTTATGGTCACCGAAACCCGATTGACCTCTGTTTTCTTCAAAAAGTTGTAGGAACTTAGAAGAAACTTATTATTATGGGAACAACTCTATTAATGTAATGAATGGACTGGTAAAAGAACGTTGGAGAATCTTCATCCCGGATTAGGGGTATGGGAGTAACAGACCGTATTACAAGTTGATTGTATTGTAGAAATAGGGTAATATTTTTATGTAGGGTTTTGGTCATAAAAACCCCAAAGTTGCTTGTATTGTTAAGACTGTGGTAGAGTTATAGGTACCAGTAGATAAGAGAGTAATTATAAATTTTAGGATCTTAATTAAACATTGAAGTGATGAGTAGATACTCATTATATCGTTGATTAGAAAACTTAAGTTGAATGGTAAGGACAGATGATGACAATAAGGACTCTAAAAAACCCTCAGACTCAAGACTTCTAACAGAAATCTTACTTGCTTGAGATCTTGAAAATTTTCAAGGATAAATGTACAAATAAAAAAAATAAAAAATTATGATGATTTTTCAGGTACATTACATATGGTATTAGAGCGAAATTTACAACACTGGGCCTGAACAGGGCCACATTAATTTCTTAGTATATATTCTGATTTATGAAAAAACTAATAAATCTTGTGGATTACTATTGAATAATGGCAGCCCAAGAAGGTGCAGAAATCAGGGTGGAAGAGAATCTGCAACAAGGACCTCTTGGAGATACAAGACAGAACAGTAACAGAAGCTCACCCACGAAGGTGTTGGAAACAATGATAAACCTTATAGTTGAACTACAGGTTTTCAAGGTCGACAATGAAAAATTGAAGAAGACACAATAGGAACAACAAGAGATAAATGAAGTCTTGCTACGTAGTATAGTAACCAAGAAAAACCCAAAATATGATAACCCTGAGGAAGAGGTCAACAAAAGGGCCTCCAAGAATTCTGGTGTGAAAACAGAAAAAGGAGACAGTTCGTCTGAAGCGACACCTTCAGTTGAAGACAAAACCATACCTGACAAAAAAAGAAAACAAACATACCACCTTGAAGGAGAATTTAAAAAGATTAAACCAACTACTTTTGATGGAGAGTCCAGGACAGGAGAAGAAGCTAAGGCATGGTTGTTGGACATCAAAAAATACTTCCAAATATACCATTATTCCAGCAACATGAAGGTCAGAATGGCCATCTACAATCTGAAGGGGAAGGCCAACATTTGGTGGCAGGACCTGAAATTGGCCAAGGGTCTAAAGGAGAAACAGTTGGAATGGTCCGACTTCAAGAAGTATTTTAAGAAACAATACCTTTCTAAAAGCTATTATGAAAGAAAGATGAAAGAATTTTATGAATTACGACTTGGACAAATGGCGATGGATGACCTTACAAATAAATTTCTGGAACTACTAAGGTTCGTACCATACATCCGAGAGGATAAGGTAAAAATCCAACGATTCTTAAGCTGTTTACCACAGTCCTAAAGGGACATAATTGAGTTTGAAAACCCCAAATCCTTGAGTGAGGCATTCAGGAAGGCACGAATGTGTTATGACCAGTATAAACAACAGGTAGATTTTCCCAAGACCTGGAAGGATAAGAAGCAAGATGGAATACACCAGCGGAAGAAGGGATACCAACTAGCTCCTTATCGAAATGCAACAAAAAGTTTCCCAAGGAAGGATTTTCACTCCAATCATCTGAATATGCAAGGTAGCAGTAAACCGGTAAACCTTGGAATGAAGAAGTTTGGGGACAACTCCCACGAGCCATTAAGATGTTGGGAGTGTGGATATCCTCATCTAAGGAGGAACTGTCCACATCTAATTGCAACAAACAACACTATTGTCCACAATTTGCAGGAAGCCTCGAAAGTGGGAGACATGGGCAAAAGTCTGCATCGGATAAATGCAACCATAGATGGTCGACAATCTAACCACCAGTCCTCAGTGGTAGAGATCAAAGGTAAAATCCATGACACTTGAATTTTTGTTTTAATTGACCCTGGAGCTATGTTAAGCTATATTACTCCCGATGTAGTAGAGTTGAATAAACTTAAGAAACAAAAGCACGAAAAATCTTGGCTTGTACAACTAGCAACATTTACTAAAATAAAAGTAGTTAACTTTATTTTTTATCTTGAGTTCAGCTTAGATGGTCAAAAGGTAAGGACCAATCTGAACATCCTACCACTAGGATCTTATGATATGATTATCGGGATGGATTGATTGGAACAACACAAAACAGTACTAGACTGTTATACAAAGATACTTAGCTATAAAGATAATTTTGGCACTGTTAGAACAACTCAAGGTATACCAAAACCTGTGTCAGTGAGACAGGTTTCAACAATGCAATTCAAGAAATGTACTAGAAAGGGATGTCAAGTTTACGCCATCCAAGTAACGAACCTTTTAGAAAAAGAAGATAAGCCCAAGTTAGAAGACTTTATTGTCCTACATGAATTCAGAGACATGTTTGTTGATGAGATACTGGAATTGCCTCCTAGGAGAGAAATAGATTTCTCCATCGACTTACTACCCGGATCAGCCCCTATCTCAAAAGCACCCTACCGAATGAGTCTACCAGAACTAACAGAATTAAAAATACAATTACAGGAATTGTTGGATAAAGAGTATATCAGACCAAGTGTCTTGCCATGGGGAGCACCAATTCTCTTTGTGAAAAAGAAGGACGGTACTCTAAGACTATGTATCGATTATAGACAACTGAACAAAGTGACCATTAAGAACAAATACCCCTTACCCAGGATAAATGATCTGTTCGATCAAGTTGGTGGGGCCAAGATCTTCTCAAAATTGGATTTACGATCCAGATATCATCAAGTTAGGATAAAATACTAGGACATAAACGAAACAACTTTTCGAACAAGATACAGACACAACGAGTTTGTAGTCATACCTTTCGGACTCACTAATGCACCAACTACATTTATGTGCTTGATGAACAACATTTTCAACCAGTACTTAGACAAGTTCGTAGTAGTATTTATCGACGATATTATGGTCTATTCTAAAATGGAGGAGGAACATGATGAACACTTATGACTAGTTCTGCAAACACTAAGGAAACACAAACTATACGCAAAATTCGACAAATGTGATTTTTATCAAATAGAAATACAATATTTAGGACATGTCATTTCCTCGGAAGGTATTGTCGTAGACCCAAAAAAGATAAAAGCCATTATGGAATGGCCAGTACCTAAGGATGTGGCAGATATCCGGTCATTCGTAGGAATCACTGGATATTATCACAGATTTATAGAAGGGTTCTCCAAGATAGCCTACCCTATCACGTCACTACAAAAGAAAGGGACCATGTTTAACTAGTCACAAAAGTGTCAAGACAGTTTTAACAAGCTAAAAGAATTATTAACATCGGTGCCCATGTTGAAGGTAGCAGAACCAAATAAAGACTTCACAATATGCATTGATGCAAGTAAAGAGGGACTAGGTGGTGTTCTAACTCAGGAAGTGCACATGATTTGTTATGAGTCCCTAAAATTAAAGGAACACGAGTGAAATTACGCCACTCATGACTTATAATTGGCAGCAGTAATACATGCCTTAAAAATGTGGCGACACTATATAATGGGTAGAAAATTATTACTATTGACGGATAATAGCGGAGTGAAATATCTGTTTAACCAACCAGACCTTAATGTAAGACAGACAAGGTGGCTAGCCTTCTTGAGTGAATTCAACTTCGAGGTCAAACATATCAAGGGTAAGTAAAATAAAGTAGCAGATGCTTTAAGCCGCAGAATTCATGGGTTATTTGAGATAAACATCAGCAGGGCAGAAAGTAATCTGGAACAAAGAATAAGGATGACAGGTATCAACGATGGAAATTACACTAAGATAATGACAGAACTTCAAAATAGTATCACAAACTTAGATAAACCAGATATAAGTATCGACGAGAAGGGACTATTAATATTTAAAAACAAACTTTACATATCAGATTCAACAGAGCTAAAATTAACTATTCTAGACGAAGTGCATAAGAAACGTATTTTGGCCATCCAGGTTACTAGAAGACAATAACAACACTCAAAAAACTATTTTACTGGCCTACCATGAAGGGCGAAACAACAGAATACTTGGCTAGGTGCCAATATTGTCAGCAGGTTAAGGCCGAACACCAACATCCAACCGACCTACAACCATTACTAGTACCAGAATGGAAATGGGAGACCATATCGCTGGACTTTATAATAGGTTTGCCTAAAACTCAGAAACAAAATGATTCAATCATGGTTGTAATCGATAAACTCAGTAAGTCTTCACACTTTATTCCTGTAAAGTCTACTTTTAAAGCTATTAATATTGCTGAAATATTCATGAAAGAAATTTTTAGACTGCATGGTATTCCTAAAATGGTGATTTTAGATAGAGACGTAAAATTCACATCCGCTTTTTGGAAGGAATTGTTTGCAGGGCTAAATATTAATTTGAATTTCAGTACGAGTTATCATCCACAAACGGATGGACAGACCAAAAGAACAAACCAAATCATAGAGGATATGCTCCGCATGTATGTAAGGACAAAGACAAACAAGTTGGAAGACTACCTACACTTGGTAGAATTTGCATATAACAACGGGTACCAAACTTCGATTAAGTTGAGCCCTTTCAAAATCTTGTACGACAAAAAGTGTACAACTCCAATTAGCTGTGATAACCCGGTTGACAGACTCATGGTTGGACCAGAGATGCTCCAAGAAATGGAGAACATGGTAAGGAAGGTACAACAAAACTTGAAAGAGGTACAGGACAGACAGAAGAGCTATGAGGATCAGAAAAGAAGACACTTGGAATTTCAAGTGGGAGACCATGTTTATTTGAAGGTCAAAGCTCGAAAAAGCTTGTTGAAGTTGGGGAACTGTGCCAAGATGGCACCTAGATTTTGTGGGCCCTTCGAGATACTAGCTCAAATTGGACCCGTAGCATATCAGCTTCCATTTCCAGCTAATCTAAGAATTCATAATGTATTTCATGTTTCTTTGTTGAAAAAATATATTCATGACCCTACTCATATGATTGATTGGAACTTGGTGCAGGTGGAACCTGAGGGCGATTTCCAGGTGGAACTCCTGCGCATTCTGGACCGGAGAGAAATAACACTTTGGAACAGAGTCATCGCTCAGGTAAAGGTGCAATGGAAGCACTTTAGTCCCGAGGAGGCCACTTGCGAATTGGAGGGAGATTTGCAGAAATCTCATCCAATCCTGTTCCAAGAAAGGAACGAACACCGAGGACAGTGTTTTACTAAAGGGGGAAAGGATGTGACATCCCCCCCAAAATATATATATATATATATTTTTATTTTGTGTGCTGGAAATTTATTTCAATTTTTGACAAATTCAAATCTGGAAAATTTTTGCCATTTATCGAAATTCTGAATTTCGAATTTAATAATTATTTTGATTGTTGGGTAGAGATCCATTTGGACTCAACTAACTAGTTGACTATGAAACTTGTATAAAAACTGAATATTTACATTAACTGCAGGAGGACAAATGGAACAACCACATTAAAAAATCTGTTGACCATGACTCCATGAGTGGGGAACAAGTTGGAACTGCCTCTGGGATAATGATTACAAGTGGCAAATCAAGGATTTGGTCACTGGCAGTGCCTGAAAATCAGGGATTAAGAAAGCTGTGAAAAATCCCCCAAAGGAGGGAAAAAGACCTGGGCAAAATTGATAAATAGCATATGTGAGGAGGCAGGACACTGCCTAGTATGCTGGGAAAGGATTCCTGAGATCTCTTGTTGTTATGAACATTGTTTAGTAAGTGTGAGGTAAGAGGAGAACTGTTGGAATTGAAGGACATTTCTGAGGAGGAGTTTTCAAGTTCGCCCTCATGGATTCATGGTCAGGCTAGAGGGTGAATCGGGCAAGTGACCTTGGTTGCCCTATTCTACGGCTGGGAGGAACGTGGTTGTTCCCTTTGTCTTCCCGCGGATTGGATTCAGATATGTTGATCTACCCCTCTCTATTATGAATGCCTATGTTTTTATTTCGATGTCTTATTAAATCCGAACTAGAATGATGTCCACTCTTTGTCTGAATGATTTTTCTGATGCATTGTATTGATTAAATTGGAACTGTAATGTTTTCCACTTTTGGTTTGGTATGGGGAATATATGTGAAGAACATCTATATTTATAGTTCTATGGGAAAAGGGAGATTAACGACAATGAGGCAGATCTTCTCTATAGATAAACCCCCCAGGAACCAAACTTAGATCCCTCGAAACATCTTTGTTAATGAGCAATCTATGTTGGAATGATATTCTTAACCATGTATTTACATAGATGCAAAGATCTAGTACTATTGACGTTTAATGCATTGATTAAAAGAGACTCTAAGTGGATATTATATAATTTTTCCCTTACAGAAAACCTTTATCTTTTTGTATCCTTCTATGCGTATAAAATTCTTAAGTCTTTATGCTTTTGGAATTTGGGGATTGTTGTGTACTGTGGTTTGACTTTTGAAACCTCGATGCCCCGAAACTTGAAATCCCAAGGTATTGGTTCCACACCTTTTCACCTTTCAAAATTTGGGGATTGTTGTGTGCTGTGGTTTGACTTTTGAAACCACGAAACCCGAAATCCTGAAGTGTTGGTTCCACACCCTTTCACCTTTTGGAATTCAAGAATTGTTGTGTGCTGTAGTTTGACTTTTGAAACCTCAAAAACCCAAAATCCTGAGGTGTTGGTTCCACACCCTTTAACTTTTTGGAATTTGGGAATTGTTGTGTGCTGTGGTTCGACATTTGAAACCCCGAAATCCCAAATCCCGAAAATCTTGAAATGTTAGTTCCACGTTCTTTTCTTTTTGAAATTTTGGGAATTGTTGTGTTATGTTGTTTGACATTTGAAGACCCGAAATCTCGAAATGTTAGTGCCTTCCTTTTCGCAATTCAGGAATTGTGGTATGTTGGATGTTTGGCTATGAAAACCGTGAAACCTCAAACACCAAAACCCCGAAATGCAGGTCTCACCTTTTCCGTTCTCGCATTTCAGAAATTTGTGTATGTCAAGGTTTGGACACTAGAACTCGCGAAGTTCAGAATCTCGAAATATCGAAGTGCGGGACCCACCTTCCATTTTTCCGCATTTCGGAGGTTTGTATATGTGGTTGTTTGGGCACTTTCACTCACGAAATCTTGAACTCCGAATTCCCGAAGTACTAATCACCTTTCACAATTTTGGGAGTTGTAGTGTGTTGATGATTGACTTTTTTGTTCACGAAAACCCGAACCTTGAAACCCCTAAGTACTCGACATCTTGTTGCAATTTCAGGAAATTTTGTGTGTTGATGTCCAACTCTTGTACTCGTGAAACCCCGAATCCCGAAACCCCGAAATGTTGGCTCACAGTCGTTCTGTATTTTGGATTTCGACAAACAACAGGGTCCTTTGTTTTGTTCAACACTTGTGGTCACTGAAACCCGATTGACCTCTGGTTTCTTCACAAAGTTGTAGGAACTTATAAGAAACTTATTGTTATGGGAACAACTCTATTAATGTAATGAATGGGCTGGTAAAAGAACGTTGGAGAATCTTCATCCCAGATAGGGGTATGGGAGTAACAGACCGTATTACAAGTCGATTGTATTACATACATAGGGTAATATTTTTATGTAGGGTTTTGTTCATAAAAATCCCAAAGTTGCTTGTATTGTTAATACTGTGGTAGAGTTATAGGTACTGGCAGATAAGAGAGTAATTATAAATTTCAGGATCTTAATTAAACATTGAAGTGATGAGTAGATACTCATTATATTGTCGATTAGAAAACTTAAGTTGAATGGTAAGGACAGACGATGACAGTAAGGACTCTAACAAACCCTCAGACTCAAGACTTCTAACAGAAAGCTTACTTGCTTGATATCTCGAAACTTTTTAAGGATAAATGTACAAATAAAAAATAAAAAAAAACATTTTATGATGATTTTTGAGGTACATTACAAAACTTTCGTAATCTGCAATTTATGCTTTAATTACTTAAAAGTCACACCAAATTTTGATTGCATTTAATCCAATTTAGATCATGATGTTTATGGAGAGCCGAAATTTGTTTATCTCATTGCAAAGAATACACGATGAATAGATGATAAGGAGTTTATGTCGTTGAGACCACAATGCAAATTCATGTTTCTTGTTGCGCTATGTACATGTTGCAGTCAAAATTTTTGACGTTCCAGCGAAATTTGCAAGCCGAGAAGCATATTGCATATTGAAAGATCACTTCCATTTGAAACAACCAATCCATTAATATCTATTACTATGAATACTATTCAGATAAATATGAAAACTTTGTTCATTGATAGATGTTAGTATGAAAAATATTGAAATAGATATCATAACTTTGTCTTGGCCAATACTTTCCCAGTTATCTGGGCACTAGGCCCCGTGTTTGCGGTACCCAACACCTATGTCCCATGTTTCTTCATATACATGTTGCAATGAAACAACGTCAGTGATTTGTTCCTTTCCATACTTGGCTAATTTTATGCCCACCGTTGCAGGGCCAGCGCTTGTGAAACTAGTTGCTTATCATTCTCCAATATACATCTTGCAATGAAAAGATCCGTGATCTACAATTTCACCGTGGGTTCCTCATACACATTGACTTTGTTCAAAGTATCTGTTGCGGCTTTCCATCCCTAGCAACTTCGCATCCTTCTTGATATACATCAACAATGCTCTTACTAGTGACAAATGGAGAAAGTGGTATGAAAGATACCTCCGTCATTTGCAATTCATGCTTTAACATCTTCATGTATATCCTCTCTTGACGGATCTGATCGAGCACTGTTCCTTTCCATACTTAGCCAATTTTATGCCCACCGCTATGGGGTCGGCGCTTGTGAACCTTGATGTTCTTCTGCGAGATACTTAGTTCTTTTTCCCTTCTCTTGTTCCCGTATATTATCTACAATTCCACTACCAACACCTCCATCCTTTTTCCTTTATTTTCTTCCCATGTATTATGGGACTATAAAATATGGACATGATATTCTATAAAGCACGCACAAATTCCGCATTCCATACCTTGCGACATTTTCGATCGTGGGTTCTCGGGCACGCAGGTGAGCTCAAAAATGGGGCTCCATTGTTATGTAGCCTACAAATAGCACCCAGAATTCCACGATATACAAATTGACAAGTGAATCTGTAGACTGGTTGAGTCAACATTGCACTTCTATTGTTCCATGTCCTCCAAAGAGCACTCCCAGTTCCGCAATATAGAAATTGACACACAGAATGCAGAAATGGCGGAGTGCAGATTGTCATTGTTTACGGATGCGAATCCCTGTGAAGTATCTAACAATATCTAAAATTTATTTAGAATACTAAATTAGCACCTATTATGACAAGTGGATACAGAGGTACGAAATAGTTGGAATTGCAGTCTCGACAATATACAAATTGACTACTGGACATCGTTTTCTCTTTCGTCTTATAGATTATGCATTCAAATGTTCGGAGCAATACAATTAGAAGGTCTGAGCCTCGCCTCCTCTACGGATACCTTCTCAGCCTGTTTTGGATCCTCCTTTTGGTGGGTTCATGAAATATGCAGCTCCAACATTGGCGGGTTGGCATATCTTTATTTCCATCTATACAATCAGACAACAAATCCGACCGACCACTATTGCTTTCGATACTTGGCCAATTTTATGTCCATGGTTGCCACGTTGTGACCAATTTTAGTTCCATCTATATCCTCGCATGGAGAATTGAACCGAAAGCTGTTCCTTTTCATACCTACCGACATTTGTGATCACGGGTTCTCGGGTGGGTGAGATCAAAATTGGCCCTCCATTGTTGCATGTGTTACAAATAGCACC
Source organism: Picea glauca (assembly GCA_000966675.3). Classification (NCBI taxonomy): domain Eukaryota; kingdom Viridiplantae; phylum Streptophyta; class Pinopsida; order Pinales; family Pinaceae; genus Picea; species Picea glauca. The sequence goes on along the minus strand of JZKD02S1760713.1, from coordinate 49,680 downwards.
CAAAATTCCACGATATACAAATTGAGAAGTGGAGTTGTGGATTGGCTTAATCGACATTACACTTCTATTGTTCCGTGTCCTCCAAATAGTCCTTCAATTTCCGCGATATACAAGTTCACACACAGAATGTATTCTAGCAGGGTGGAGATTGCCATTGTTTACGGATACTAATCCCTATGAAGTATTTAACAGAATCTAAAATATTATTTTCAATACTAAATTACCTCTTAGTACTGACAACTAGACACAGGTGCAGGTCCGACATCATCCGCTCTTCCGTGTTACAAATTATGCATTCAAATTATTTACTTCGGTCCTCCACAATATACAAATTGACTACCGGGTTCACATCTTGTATTGAAAAATTTCCTGATCTATAATTCCACCACCGACTCCTTTCTCCTTTTCCCCTATTCTTCTTCCCCTGTATTATGGCTCTCATTATCTCCATGTATATAATCACACCTTAGGCAATTTTATGTCCACGGTTGTTGGGTTGGCAATCTACAATTCTATCGCATGCTTCTCGAACTCGCAAGCTTCACTGTACCACGTTTGACAAATGTGCTTCCTAATATACATTTGCTATGCTATTAATAATGACTCTTACAAGTGACAATTTCACATAGAAATATGAAACAGTTTGCATCCATCCATTCGCAACATAGAAATTGACTACTGGGTTCCGATATCATCCCCTCTTACGTGTTATAGATTGTGCATTCAAATGTTCTGAATAATACAAATTGACCATCCGGACCTATGGCCCTATTTTGGATCCTCCTGTTCACGGATTCACGAAATCTCTAATTCTTAGTCAGTGTTTTAGTTTAGCAAATTTGAAGTCTGTTGCTTCTTCTTCCCTGATATGCATATTGCACTCAAAATTTCCGTGATTTACATTTCCACCGCAGACTCGTTGGCCCTTTTTCCATTTTCTTCTTCCCTTGTATTATTTCTTTGTGGTTATATACATAGTCGCCTTTCTATAAACACGGGTTCCAACGTTGGCGGGTTGAGATATCTTTATCTCCATCTATATAATCACATGACTCCTCTGATCGACCACTATTTTTCTCCATACTTAGCCAATTTTATCGCCACAATTGGCGGGTTACGGGTATTGCAATCAAAAAGTTACGAGACATACAATTTGACCCTGACACCCTCACCTTCAATAGTTGTACCTTGCAACCCTATTTTGTAGCGATTTTGTTGCCCTGCCTGCGACCTCCGTACTTTATTGCTATGCAATTAGAAACCTTTGATGCTAAGAGGTCACCATGCAGAAACCATCAACATTGTCATTAATGGGCAAAAAACTCAAGGAGATATCCCATTATTACACATTAAACCAAGATGTGTGGAAACTTATTTTGTCCCTTCTGATTTTTCATCTCCAACACGCGTCGTCGTGTTGGGCCACTCAAGAAATCTGCAATGCTTAATCGCTCATTGCAATATCCACCATGTTCTCATTTCTATATATGCAATTAGTAGTGTTTAATGTTAACAACGCATCATGCAACAACCGTCCAAATTGCCATTAATCAACGAAAGTCTCGAGGACATCTCCCATTCACACGCTTTCAACCCAAATTTGCACAGGGTTATATTAGCCCTTCCAACCTTTCATTTCATTCATCGTCTGGAACAAATAAATGTCTTTGTAGACCTATGGTAGTGGGTCAACAACAGTTTTGTGGAGATACAGTAAATATGTTCGCAGAAGAGGATCAAAGGTTCCAGTGGTCCAGGGCATATTTTTACTATTCATTTCATTCTGCCCAGAACAAAGTGATTTGGACCTCCGAAATCACTTGTGCTTGCTGTGTCCCTGAGGTTTTTGACTGTAAAGAGTTGGTATCTTTGTGCACCGAAAAATATATTCCAAGCCAAAAAATTATTCCACTGCGCAACCATTCTCCTATTTCTTTTTCACCTCATCTCTTCCACGAGATGTTGAAATTGTCATAACCAACATTAACGTTCAGAGGACAAGACAACAAGTAGTTTCTAGAAAAACATCATAATGGGTTGGACATCTTAGTCAAATTCCTCGAAGACCCAACAACAGTTCCTGAAGATATCACAAGGCTCTAGGTAAGTTCCTTTAGAAATCCATTCAGGAAAATTGCTTGGCTATTTATAAGAATAACGGGACATGCATCCACAACAAGCATTTCCCATATAATTATTTATATTTTGTATTTCACAGTTAAGGAACAATCCATTTTCTATTGGGGAAATATAATATCCATTGAACTCTGTTCCCATTTGTCACGATTCAAATAATCGAATAAATTTTATATGTCATCCTACTTGATTTTCGCAATTGTGTATTGCTGCACATTTCCAAAACTTTCTCTTTCCAATAAAATAAACAGTGGATTCGACCCAGTAACATTCTGGCATGACGCCCTGTGGAGACTCAAGGTATCCCATTGTTTCTATGAAGTTTTTAATGTCTTTGTCTCAGTTTTTAAAGATTTACTTCTAGGCAAGGATGCTCCACGGATGTCTGGCCACGCGAGCAAGTTTTTGAACAAGAAGGGCACACTTGAGCAGAAGGAAAATCACAGTCTCCTCATGTTCTTTGGCTCTAAATAAAATCCTACCTTCCTTCCATGCCACATCACAGACAAGATATTTGTTGTAGAAATAGAAAAGCAATACAACCACTAGTTGCATTTTTTCCATGACAAGAAAAAAAACAGTTCATTCCTCTGGCCTAGAAAGTTGAAGACTTCGTGTGCAAAAACATCAACAACATTGACGAGTTTGCCACCCATTTCAAGAAATTGAACCTAATGTACACTGAAAGGATAAAAGGGTTTGACCCCAATGTCATTTTTGGAGAACATTTACTGGGTGTTGGCTTTAACACCTCTTTTATCCATAGACACCTGACCCAAGACAGGGACAATGTCGACAACAATCATGCTTATGCCCATTGTGACACAGAGACATTGCAAAGAGAAACTGAATTGTACAGACAACATGGTAAAGTATCCAATGAGAAGAGTACCCAGCCCCCCACCAGCACTCCCAAAAGCAGGACACCACGTAGTGTCACTTCGACGGTCCATCCCAGTAAGAAAGAAACCCAAAAAACTTTGAACAGAGGAGGAGATAAGAATCTTCCTCGCATAAATATTGATATTTCTCACAAAGTTCCATTGGCAAAGAAGAGAAAAAACTATGTACAACACACGGAGGAACCCGAAATTGACAGTGGAAAACTACAAGTTGAAATTGAAGTTGAGCAGATGTGAAAAATTGGGTCATCCGCAGTGGATATATCTGACACTGAATTTTTTGACATAGATGAATCCTTCGTAATCCAGAGCATTATTTTTGACAGCTAATCTAAAAGTATGGTCATTGAAAAGAGATATGTAACAAATAGGAAATGAAAATCTCGAACAGAGATTGACTTTAGCCAAATGATCCCATCCAAAATATACTCGTTTCACCAGGTAACCGGTGACATTCTTCGTGATTCCATTGGAGGAATGGAGATGGATTATGCCAATCTAAAACACCGAATCAATGAATTTGAACAAGATTTCATTGCAAAACCAGAATTTTCCAGTCCTTTGCAAAAAATCGTGCCTTCTACCACTACAGCGAAGATGAAAGTATCCTCTACCCTCTTTGCATGCTCCAGATCCCTTGTAGAGAACAACATCAACAAAAGAATGCAGCGAGTTACTGAAGCCTAGGAAACATCGCAAAATTTAGTTTCCTTCGGAGAGAAGGCCAATGATTTGCTTGAACATTTGGAGACGAATTTAAAAAATGAACATCTTTTTTGTCATCAGGTGTTGGACCCTTTTTCCAACTATGCCCTAAACACATCGGAATTAAAAAGAAGACAGGAGAAACTCCCCTCCCCAAAGTGCACCAAAAAAGTAAAATCATGCAGGCAAAAAAAATTTGAGAACCTGCACCTCATTGTCAAATCATGTAAACAAGTGATATCAGAAAAGGAAAATTTATTCACAAGCCTTCTCCAGATGGACTTAGCCGGAACTAGCAACGAGGTTCAAGATCCAAAATTAATTCTCAAATCCTTGTCAGTCACCAAAGAAGTGTTCTAGGAACAAGTTGATATTTTAAAGGGGTTGTCTTTCGAAAAGTTTTACGGCATACTTGAACATCGTCTAGATGAGCATGAGCTTTGGGTACTGGACTATGCCTCACACAATGAATAAATTGAACAGAGTCTTCATAGTATTTCAATGGATCTAAGGAAGTTAGAAAACGACCTTTACGACATAGAGATCCGGGATGAAATCAACACAGCTCCCATGAAAAGATACATCGAAGAATGGTCCCAACTCAGAATGGAAAGACTCGTCCAGGAAGGGAAACAACCGATCAACATGAGTCCACTTCCCATCGTCGACAAAAACAAAAATGCATCGACTTCATAGTAATTCTATACTGACATCTTGTTTTGATTATCATTCCAGTTTAAGTCTATGTTGTCATCTTCTTTTCTTTATCGATCCACTTATGTCCTCTTGAAATAGAAAACTGTAACAAAAGACTCATAAGTTCCAATTTTTTCTTTTCAGGTCTTCCTGTCTACCATCACACACTTCTTTCGACGTTCCTAATTCTTGTACTTATTTCTTTTTATGGTCCATGGGAGCCCCAATCCCAGTCTATATGACAAATGCATTTAAATTTCCACAAGCATGTAACATACATTATTATTATTTGTTAAATTTCAAAGAAAATTGATTCGAAAATGTCCTTATTGTATACTAAACTTTGGGTTTCCAGGAACCTTCTTGTTTGTTCCAAAGAAAACTAGTTTGGATATGCTACATTTCTTCTCTCCTATTGTATGCTAATTTTTGGGCCTTCACGACATTGATGGTTTAAATGTTGTTGTAATTTCCTGATATATGTAACAACCATTATTTATTTTATAATAAGTTTCTATTATTCGCAAGCCCTCTTCTCAATTTGTATATCGCAGAACTGTCGATGGATTTTGTAGGACACAGAACGATGGAGGCCCATTTTTCAAACCACCAGCCCGACAACCCACGATCCAAAGACTTTCTAATTATGGAATGATCACTCCGTCCATGCTCTATAAAACATGTGCAAAGAAAACTAATTTGGCAATGCTATATCTTTTTTTTCCAAAAAAAAACCTTAGTTTTAAAGCAAAGTAATTCGGTGCAACAAATGTTATTACTATTCTATTATATAACACACATTATTAGTTTCTGGTAAATTTCTATAGTCTACAACTACACCTCTCATTTTGTATATTGCGGAATAGTCGGTGTTATTTGTAGACCACGGAACATCAGACACGCAATTTTCAGCGTGCCAGCTCAAGAACCCGCGATACAAAAACTGCTTACATATGCAATGAGGGCTACAAATTTCATATCTATAAAACTAAAAATCTACTTTATACAAATGCATATTTCATATGTATAATTTATTTACTAAATATCTACTTTATACAAATACATTGTTTGTATGTATAATTTATTTACTAAATATCTACTTTATACAAATACATATTTCGTATGTATAATTTATTTATTTCTGATGACTTTCTATGTCCTAGTTTTCAAAATATCTAATTCTGTAATGCTAATTTTTTTTTGTCCAACAACCATTCAAACATTGATATTTTTTTATATTTTTTCAAGAAGAACTAATTCGGGAATACTAAGTTATGCACGCAACCCACATGTATTACAACTTTCTATCCACCTGTCTGTACTAGGTCACATTTACTCCCATACCAACCGGTCAGGAACTACGCTGCCATGCAGCACTTGTTTTCTTTAACAATTAAAATTCTTGAAATGGATGTACTAGGGATGTGATGGATGCATGTAGATATTTAATGTCAAGAGTGACAACCTCCTCCTTTTTGCAATACATAAAGTGGAGGTAATGACATCATGGATTTAATAATGTCATTAAATGTTAACACCAACAAGACTGACATCAAATGCCAAAACCATCTTGCCACCTAGGCACCGTATGTCAATTGTTGGCTCCTTGGATTAGGATCAAATTTTATTGAAAAACTACTGCTTTTTGACAACATTCTTCATAATTTTGCCCCGAGTTAACTCTTTTTTTCATCAAAACTTTTTTCATCACTTTTCACAACAAACATTGGATAAAAACAAAAAGGGAAAAATTAAGGTAAATATCATCAAAAAAAATTTCATCACTTTTCACGACAAACATTGGATAAAAGCAAAAAGGGAATAATTAAGGTAAACAATATGGTTTTGATTTCTTCAGAAAGTTAAAGTCAACGATTTAATTTATGGATTTTAGATTCTTTCCCCTTCTGAAGCTTTAACAGTAACGATTCCTATTCTTCATGGCGTTAGAATCTGGATTTCCTTCGCCATTTAAGCTCGAAGTTGGATTCTCGTACCTAGAACCTTCATTACTATTTCATTACAACCTACGAATGTAAATTGTGAGCTTCCAGGTCTTACTTCCCCTGAAAATCCAGTTCTGTGCTTCATTATGTGCATATCAAAAAGATTATTGTCTTTCTTACGTCTAAGAGTTTCGTGTAGTGTATACCTGGAAGTTTAAATTCAAGGTGCTTGTTCAGTTTTTCATTTTATTTTCGTTCTTGTGAGCCACGACTTGTTTGAAAACCTTTAAAAATAAACGATTTAGGTTTACTCCACAATCCAACTTAGGGACATGTAAAAAAAATAAAATGTGAAGCAGCGTATGCATTCGGGCGAGTCACTATTCACTTGACTGGTAGGTGAAGTCTCTCTTTTAAAATTTGGTTAGGCTATTCAAATGGTACATGAGACGAGAGACTGTCGGATGGGTGTCGAAAGGGAAAATTGATTCTAGTGCCCCGACTGGAATGCCCGGAAAACCCGAATAGAAACTCCTCTGCTATCTTCTTTGCATTCATAATAGCCATCACGATTGAGGTTTTTTTTTATATTTAATAGTTGGCACTCTTTTTTCTAATTTATCTTTATGAGTTGTGGCCATTTATTCTCGCTTAACCATTGGTTATTATGATGATGTTTCTATGCAGTTCGGTGGTAACCCTCTTCATTTCCTTGGGAACGAAGGAAATGACCGAGAGACTTAATATTCTCAGATACTTTGCAACTAATATAGACTGAAAGACGTATTCTTCTAAGTGTCCTAATGTCTTGGGAATCATCATGGAAAGTAAAATTTTAAGTTCCAAAGAGCACAACAACGAAGTGGTTAGATTAGGTATTTGTAGGGAAGTTAAGAGCTTTGTTGAATTTAGCTCAAACAAGCTTCTGAGAGGCAGTTTGGCAATTGAATAGAGTCACATCAAAACCAATACATGGGCTCAGAGACAGGATTGGAAGAATACAGATTTATAGGTAAACTATGTATCATATGACATGGTAATTCTTCAACATGGGAACAATTCTGGGAATGATTCAGGTAGTAGCACAATCATGGATGGGAGCACAAAAAGTGATTCGACTGTAGATAATTCAAAAGATACCGGAATTATCTGCCTTGGAAAACCAACGTTTGTCATGCTCAAGATTTTATTCCTCTCAAGGTTTGTAATCTGCCCCTATTTTAGTAGGTATTGAGCGTACATGCATAGTTAGAGCTCCGAAGCATTGGGTTCGGGATAACTAGCTTCATGTCTTTCTGCTTCCCATTCATTCTTGTCTGCGCCACTTCAGGTAAAGAAACTTGAAATTAGTTCAATTTTGTGAGAATTTTTTGAACACATGCGCATTATTGTTGCCATATTTCATGTTGAGCTGAGTACAAATCCATAATTGAGCCAAATCGAGAGCCAATTCACAACATTTACAGAGAATATTTAGGAATTGACAAAAGCAGCAAAGGAACAAAGAAAAAAGTATGTGTACAACCTGTAAGGAATATCTACTTACCTGGAAAGTCGATATAACGCTTTGTTGGTCGGAGAAAATCCTGGCGAAGTGCACCCACCCATTTACTGCCTGCTGCTATTGAGAAAACAATGCTACTAGAGTCCCCCCTTACTCAACAGATCAGGCGTTTTCCTGCTTTCAAGGTATAAAGGGTAGAGGTTACATTCAATCTGCAAGAAATCTCTACTTACCTGGAAATTCGATGTAATGCTTTGTTGGTAGGAGAAAATCCTGGCGAAGCACACCCACCCATTTATTGCTTGTTGCTATTGCGAAAACAATGCTACTGGCATCCTTCTCGACCACCTCCTAGACAATAGCTTCCCCGGATATTTTGGTTGGAAATTGAGCACATCGAAATTAAAATCCATACATTGGGCTAGATCCGACCCCCGAGCTTTGAGAGAGAAAGAGCAACAGAAAACTAGTGTTCGAGATGCAGGAACAATAGAATGAACCGGTCGAGTGAACCAAGCTGCTAGAACAACCCATAACCATTCATAAGCTGGTCTAGATGTGATGAACTATGATTCATTCTAGGAGGACCGGAGGGGCTTGACCAAAGGGAGAGGGAAATTTTGAAATCATGTTCTGGTGTGCAAGCAAACCACTTCCAAAGATCCTCGATTGATCGATAAAAAGTACACTTCGAGCCAAGGCCAATAAAAAAAGAGAACCTCGAGCAAGCCAGCAGCCATCACCTGCCCCTCCATAGTTCATTTGACCTCTTCGTAATGATGGGCTACATGCAATGATCTCATAGTCTTCGTAGTAACAATTGGAATACATGCAGTGGTCTCCTGGTCTCCGCAATAACAATTGACACACACACATGAATATGTAGAGTAGGGTTGAAAAGTATCCTCACAAGTGGAATCTTATAAACCAATATAAGCTTATCTTGATGGCTTTCACTTTTCTTTAATAACTTGGAAAGCTCCAATTTTTCCCCTTTCAACATTATGTTAACTTGGCAAATATAATATACTAAGAATCGATGTGGTTACAACTAAATTTGTACTTTTTAGTGAAATTGTTTTGAATAGTAATCCCTATTAGGTATGTTCTTCCTCTAATTTAGGTATAAAAGTTAGGGTTTACTTATTTTTAGAGTGTCTACAATTTTTTGGTATGTTATATATATTTCATGCACAAATCGACAGGGACATAGCCACTTGTGGCACTTGTTTTGATTAATGTTTCCTTAAATTTGATGAATTGTAAACAACAAAAAGATTAGATATTATTTATTGAATGTTTTACTTCAAGATAATTTGGACCTCGTAGTAGTTATTGGATCTTATAATATAATAAAATTGTTAATAGTTGTGACTTTATTAACTATTTCTATTCATGGAAGAAGGAAAGTGGTGACTAGTTCTTTCTAATAGTCTTTGGCCAAAGGAAAATTAGATGGAATAGTTCAAGAGTATTGACTTGTTATGATTATCATAGAGTTTTCAATCAATGTTACTTTACAAACTAATTTTTGTTTGAGATCAATAAGAACCTAGAAAAGTGCTTCCACCTCATGATGATACTCATTCCAAAGCATGTTCCTAAGTCTTTTCCTTGTCGAGGATTGTAGAGGACCTTACCCCAATTAAAAAAAACAACATTAAAACTATGGTTAGTGGCAATGCTATTTTTAAACATATTATTTTGTAGTGTTTTCATTCTCTAAAATCACAATCCTCCACAATTTTTTCTTTAATTTAAGAAATGAATTCATATTCTAATCTAGTTCGGTATATAATGGATGAACACCACTGTCATAAATTTTATATATATATATATATATATATAATTAAACTTTTTATTAATTCAATTTCAAAGATGAAATTAAATCATATAATCTTTAATCAATTATTTTCTAAATCTCAATTTAAATCCTCAACTCTTGAACTGCTTAATCCTTTAAATTTAGGGCATAATTTGTCCCATATATCTATTGAGAATAAAATTTTATCTACCAAACTAGTGATGTGATATAAGGTCATGGACGTTATTTTTCACATATAAAACAAAGACTATAAGCGAGATACTATTGTTCTCGTCAATATTTTAGATATACTTCACATCGAAGACTTATCACATTTAAATTTAGATCTACCATGTTGCGTGTCTTTTTAATTACGTAAATCAATAGTCGTTTTTGTTATGGTAGAAATTTAGTAGATGACGATGAAATCCATCTCAACCCTCCATCTCTTCATCCCTCCATTTTTCATCTTTGCAAAACATGTCATCTTGTAGTGATTTCAGGGAGCGTGTTCTACCAGTCGTTAGAATCGGCCTCACTTCGCTTAGTATTTGAGGGATAAATGGAAGTCCTTTCCGCGAACTGATGGGGTGGATTCCCAGTTGTGAGTGTTGTTCCAAGGTTTAAGCAATGAGTAAGGAGGAGAAACTAACAAAGTAGAGATAGAAAAGCAATTATATATATAATAATAATAATAATCTATTTTTAATATTACATCAAATGAAATTGATGTCTTAAATCCCTTTTTATGTAACAAAAGAACAAAAGAACTTCAACACAAATAAAAACATCCTAGTAAAAAAATGCTTTATTATCATCATTAAACATAAAGAAATATACATTCAGAACGCAATATACATCCACCCTTCTAGGAAGATCTAATATTGTTAGTGCATTTCCACAGGATTGCAACCTGATCCGCCCAACCAAAATATCTCTTTACCTACCCCTTGTCGAATAATAAATAGTTAGAACAAACCAACAACGACCGAGGTGATCTTGCGAAGTGCCCGACTAGATAGTAGGGTGCTAATCAACTTAGCACCGACAAGGGGAGTTTTCTAAACCCACTTGGTCGATATTGGTTTCTTAATTTTTATACCTGCCACCGGCCGACAGTATATATAGCAACTAGTCACAAGTCAAGAGTCATTGACTGTAGGTTATTTTTTTTATTTGTAAAGTTTTTATAATATATTATTAAATTAAATTTTGAAAAAAATATAGTTTTGAAATTTTGAAATTCAATATTTCTAATTTTTCATTTTATTGGGAAATTTTTTTATTTAAAAATTTTCTTCATTTAACAATTATTTATCAAATATAAAAATTAATTTTTAAATATAAAACTTTTAAAAATTTTTGTAGTTACGTGGAGAGGGGTATACTTATTGGTTATGGGCATAATTAATAAGATTTTAATTATAAATCTTAATCTTATGGCTAGCAATTGAAGATGATGGCATATTCTTGGTCGTCCTCCTAAATCAATGAATGTGATTTCATGTTTATACATTCCTTGTATTTTTTAATTCTTAGGTTTCATTGTTTACTTTTTCATATTTACTTAATTTGTTTAATAATTTACTACCCTAACCACTGATTGCCACATTTAACTAATTAACTAGGATTAATATGTACATAGAATACCTCATTGTCAAGTTGCAGTGTTTAGTAGAGTGTCATATTGTTGCAGGTGATTCATTTTGGCCAAGTCCTCTTTATGGATGTGAATCGACCCACTGATGGATACCAAATTTGGCATGCTTCTGATGGATTCCACATTTGGATTTCAATTAATTCACCAACAGTTATTTGTTAGATTTAGTTGCATACCATGGCAATGGTGTGCAAAGGCAACACCATTTACTATGCAAACCATTGCAATGGTATGCATAGACAATACCATTTCCTATGCATACCATGGCATACCATTGCAATGGTATGCATATGCAATGATATTTCCTTTGCATACCACTGCCATGGTATGCAATGAAAATACTATTGCCTATGCATACCATTGCAATACCATGCAATGATATGTAATGCTATGAAAAGGCAATAGCATTGGATACCAATGATATGCATACCAATACCATTGCAATACCATGATATGCATACCATTGCGATACCATGGTATGCAATGGTATGCATACTTGAGAATCCCTAAGACAACTACCACTAAAACCCGAAAAACAACCTATAAATGGTATGCATACAAATGTTATGCAATTGCATGCATATAAAGGTCTCCATACCAATGGTATGCAATGGTATGCATGCCAATGATATGTCATACTTGAGAATCCCTAAGACAACTACCACTAAAACCCTAAGACAACTAAACACCTAGAAATAACCTATAAATGGTATGCATACCATTGGTATGTAATGGTATGCATACAATTTCAATACCATGGTATGCATACCATTGCAATACCATATATATATATATATATATATATATATATATATTATAAAATTTATGACCATGGTTTTCATCCATTATATACCAAACTAGATTAGAATATGAATTCATTTCTTAAATTAAAGAAACATTTGTGGAGGATTGTGATTTTAGAGAATGAAAACACTACAAAATAATATGTTTAAAAATAGCATTGCCACTAAGCATAGTTTTAATGTTGTTTTTTTAAATTGGGGTAAGGTCCTCTACAATCCTCGACGAGGAAAAGACTTAGGAATATGCTTTGGAATGAGTATCATCATGAGTTGGAAGCACTTTTCTAGGTTCTTATTGATCTCAAACAAAAATTAGTTTGTAAAGTCACATTGATTGAAAACTCTATGATAATCATAACAAGTCAATACTCTTGAACTATTCCATCTAATTTTGCTTTGGCCAAAGACTATTAGAAAGAACTAGTCACCACTTTCCTTCTTCCATGAATAGAAATAGTTAATAAAGTCACAACTATTAACAATTTTATTATATTATAAGATCCAATAAC
>JZKD02S1760713.1:25106-36237 GCA_000966675.3 Picea glauca | reverse complement strand
GTTCCCATGTTGAAGAATTACCATGTCATATGATACATAGTTTACCTATAAATCTGTATTCTTCCAATCCTGTCTCTGAGCCCATGTATTGGTTTTGATGTGACTCTATTCAATTTCCAGACTGCCTCTCGGAAGCTTGTTTGAGCTAAATTCAACAGGGCTCTTAACTTCCCCGCAAATACCTAATCTAACCACTTTGTTGTTGTTCTCTTTGGCACTTAAAATTTTACTTTCCATGATGATTCCCAAGACACTGGGAAACTTAGAAGAATACGTATTTTAGTTTGTATCGGTTGCAAAGTATATGAGAATATTAAGTCTCTCGGTCATTTCCTTCATTCCCAAGGAAACGAAGAGGGCTGCCACCGAACTGCATAGAAACGTCATCATAGTAACCAATGGTTAAGCGAGAATAAATGGTCACAACTCATAAATATGAATTAGAAAAAAGAGTGCCAACTGTTAAATATAAAAAATAACCTCAATCGTGATGGTTATTATGAATGCAAAGAAAATACTAGAGGAGTTTCTATTCGGGATTCCAGTCGGGGCACTAGAAGCAATTTTCCCTTTTGACACCCATCCGACGGTCTCTCATCTCATGTGCCATTTGACTAGCCTAACCAAATTTTAAAAGAGAGAGTTCACCTACCACTCAACTGAATAGTGACTCGCCCGAATGCGTACGTTGCTTCACATTTTTTTTTTACGTGTCCCTAAGTTGGATTGTGGGGTAAACCTAAATTGTTTATTTTTAAAGGTTTTCAAACAAGTTGCGGCTCACAAGAATGAAAATAAAATGAAAAACTGAACAAGCACCTTGAATTTAAACTTCCAGGTATACACTGCACGAAACTCTTAGACGTAAGAAAGACAATAATCTTTTCGATATGCACATAATGAAGCGCGCAACTGGATTTTCAGGGGAAGTAAGACCTGGAATCTCACAATTTACACTCGTAGGTTGTAACAAAACAGTAATGAAGGTTCTAGGTACGAGAATCCAACCTTCGAGCTTAAATTGTGGAGGAAATCCAGATTCTAACCCCAGGAAGAATAGGAATTGTTATTGTTAAAGCTTCAGAAGGGGAAATAATCTAAAATCCATAAATTAAACCGTTGACTTTAACTTTATGAAGAAATCAAAACTATACCAGAAAGAAGATGAGGATTGCAACATAAGTGACTGTCAGGCATCATCGTCATTTGAGTTTTCATAAACTTAGGTTATATGCATTAACATTAAAATAAAATGCATATCCATTAACATTAAAAAAATGAATATGCATTATGCTAGCGGAGTCTTACCTCCACAAAACTTAGGTTATATTAATTTATCTAATATAGAAAAAGTGCATATCGGCAATAAGAAGTCAAAGGTTTTGGCCAATATCCTTTTTATAAAATAAATTTAATTATTATAAAAAATAACCATTTCATTTTGCCTATGTACAGCTTTGGAAAGTAAAAAAATTATTAATTGTCAAAGACTAAGTAATGACGTTCAACGATGAATGGATAACTAAAGTCCTGGCTTTCAATAGGTACTAATAACTATATTTACCTTAATTATTCCCTTTTTGCTTTTATCCAATGTTTGTCGTGAAAAGTGATGAAAAAAGTTTTGATGATATTTACCTTAATTTTTCCCTTTTTGTTTTTATCCAATGTTTGTCGTGAAAAGTGATGAAAAAAGTTTTGATGAAAAAAAGAGTTAACTTGAGGAAAAATTATGAAGAATGTTGTCAAAAAGTAGTAGTTTTTCAATAAAATTTGATCCTAATCCAAGGAGCCAACAATTGACATACGGTGCCTAGGTGGCAAGATGGTTTTGGCATTTGATGTCAGTCTTTGTTGGTGTTAACATTTAATGATATTATTGAATCCGTGATGTGATTACCTCCACTTCATGTATTGCAAAAAGGATGAGGTTTTCATTCTTGACATTAAATATCTACATGCATCCATCACATCCCCAGTACATCCATTTCAAGAATTTTAATTGTTAAAGAAAACAAGCGTTGCCTGGCAGTGTAGTCCCTGCTAGGTTGGTATGGGAGTAAATGTGACCTAGTACAGGCAGGTGGATAGAAAGTTTAAATACATGTGGGTTGCATGTAGAACTTAGTATTCCCGAATTAGTTCTTCTTGAAAAAATATAAAAAATTATCAATGTTTGAATGGCTGTTGGACACAAAAAATTTAGCATTACTGTATTGGTTGTTTTGAAAACTAGGACATAGAAAGTCATCAGAAATAAATAAATTATAAATACGAAATATGTCTTTGTATAAAGTAGATATTTAGTAAATAAATTATACATACGAACAATGTATTTGTATAAAGTAGATATTTAGTAAATAAATTATACATACGAAATATGCATTTGTATAAAGTAGATTTCTAGTTTCATAGATACGAAATTTGTAGCCCTCGTTGCATACATAGGTAGTTTTTGTATCGCGGGTTCTTGGGCTGGTGCGCTGAAAATTGGGTGTGTGATGTTCCATGGTCTACAAATAGCACCGACTATTCCACGATATACAAAATGAGAGGCGTAGTTGCGGACTATAGAAATTTACCAGAAATTAATAATGTGTGTTATATAATAGAATAGTAATAACATATGTTGCACCGAGTTACTTTTCTTTAAAACTAAGGCTTTAAAAAAAAAAAAAAGATATAGCATTGCCGAATTAGTTTTCTTTGCACATGTTTTATAGAGCATGGACGAAGTGCTCATTCCATAATTAGCAAGTCTTTGGATCATGGGTTGTCATGCTGGCAGTTTGAAAAATGGGCCTCTGTCGTTCTGTGTCCTACAAAATCCATCGACAGTTCCACGATATACAAATTGAGAAGAGGGCTTGTGAACTATAGAAACTTATTATAAAATAAATAATGGTTGTTACATATATCAGGAAATTACATCAACATTTAAACCATCAACGTCGTGAAGACCCAAAAATTAGCATACAATAGGAGAGAAGAAATGTAACATATCCAAATTAGTTTTCTTTGGAACAAACAAGAAGGTTCCTGGAAACCCAAAGTTTAGTATACAATAAGGACATTTTCGAATCAATTTTCTTTGAAATTTAACAAAAATTAATAATGTCTGTTACATGTTTGTGGAAATTTAAATTTGTTTGTCATATAGACTGGGATTGGGGCTCCCACGGACCATAAAAAGAAATAAGTACAAGAATTAAGAACATCGAAAGAAGTGTGCGATGGTAGATAGGAAGACTTGAAAAGAATAAATTGAAACTTATGAGTCTTTTGTTATAGTTTTCTATTTAAAGAGGACATAAGTGGATTGATAAAGAAAAGAAGATGAGAGCATAGGCTTAAACTAGAATGATAAACAAAACAAGATGGCAGTATAGACTTACTATGAAGCCGATGTGTTTTTGTTGCTGTCGTCGATGGGCAGTGGACTCCTGTTGATCGGTTGTTTCCCTTCCTGGATGAGTCTTTCTATTCTGAGTTGGGACCATTCTTCGATGTAGCTTTTCATGGGGGTTGTGTTGATTTCATCCCGGATCTCTATGTCATAAAGGTCATTTTCTAATTTCCTTAGATCCATTGAAATACGATGCAAACTCTATTCAATTTCTTCATTGTGTGAGGCATAGTCCAGTACCCAATGCTCATGCTCATCTAGATGATGTTCAAGTATGTCGTAAAATCTTTTGAAAGACAACCCCTTTAAAATATCAACTTGTTCCTGGAACGCTTCTTTGGTGACTTACAATGATTTGAGAATTAAGTTTGGATCTTGAACCTCGTTGGTAGTTCTGGATAAGTCCATCTGGGGAAGGATTGTGAGTAAATTTTCCTTTTCTGATATCACTTGTTTACATGATTTGACAATGAGGTGTAGGTTCTCAATTTTTTTTTGCCAGCATGCTTTTACTTTTTTGGTGCACTTTGGGGAGGGGAGTTTCTCCTGTCTTATTTTTAGTTCCGATGTGTTCAGGGCATAGTTGGAAAAAGGGTCCAACACCTGATGACAAAAAATATGTTCATTTTTTAAATTCGTCTCCAAATTTTCAAGAAAATCATTGGCCTTCTTTCCAAAGGAAACTAAATTTTGTGATGTTTCCCAGGCTTCAGTAACTAGCTACATTATTTTGTTGATATTGTTTTCTACAAGGGCTCTGGAGCATGCAAGGAGGGTAGAGGATACTTTCATCTTCACTATAGTGGTAGAAGGCACAATTTTTGCTAAAGGACTGGCAAATTCTGGTGTTGCAATGAAATTCGTTCAAATTCGTTGAGTTGGTGTTTCAGATTGGCATAATCCGTCTCCATTCCTCCAATGGAATCACGAAGAACGTCATTCGTTACCTGGTGAAACGAGCAGATTTTGGATGGGGTCATTTGGCTAAAGTCAATCTCTGTTCGAGATTTTCCTTTCCTGATTGTTACATATCTCTTTTCAATGAACATAATTTTAGATTGGCTGTCAAAAATAACGCTCTGGATTAAGAAGGATTCATCTATTTCAAAAAATTCGATGTCATATATATCCACCACGAACGACCCAATTTTTTGCATCTACTTAGCTTCAATTTCAATTTGCAGTTTTCCACTGTCAATTTCGGGTTCCTCTGCATGCCCTGCATTGTTTTTTCTCTTCTTTCTCAGTGGAACTTTGTGAGAAATATCAATATTTATGCGAGGAGGGTTATTATCTCCTGCTCTGTTCGAAGATTTTTGGGTTTCCTTCTTACTAGGATGGACCGTTGAAGCGATGCTCTGTGGTGTCATGCTCTTGGGAGTGTTGGCGAGATGCTAGGTAATCTTCTCATCGGATACTTTACCATGTTGTTTGTACAATTCAGTTTCTCTTTGCAATGTCTTTGCGTCGCAATGGGCATAAGTAGGATTTTTTTCGACACTGTCCCTATCTTGGGTCAGGTGTCTATGGATAAAAGAGGTGTTAAAGCCAACACCTAGTAAATTTTCTCCAAAAATATAAAACAAAGACTATAAGCAAGATACTATTGTTCTCGTCAATATTTTGGATATACTTCACATCAAAGACGTATCACATTCAAATTTAGATCTACCATGTTGCATGTCTTTTTAATTACGTAAATCAATAGTTGTTTCTGTTATGGTAGAAATTTAGTAGATGATGATGAAATCCATCGCAACCCTCCATCTCTTGATCCATCCATTTTTCATCTTTTCAAAACATGTTGTCTTGCAGTGATTTCAGGCAGTGTGTTCTACCAGTTGTTAGAATCGGCCTCACTTCACTTAGTATTTGAGGGATAAATGGTTCAAGTCCTTTCCACAAACTGATGTGGTGTATTCTTAGTTGTGAGTGTTGTTCCAAGATTTAAGCAATGAGTGAGGAGGAGAAACTAACAAAGTAGAGAGAGAAAAGCAATTTTATATATAATAATAATAATAATAATAATCTATTTTTAATATTACATCAAATCAAATTGATGTCTTAAATCCCTTTTTATGTGACAAAAGAACGTCAACACATAAACAAAAAATTCCTAGTAAAAAAACACTTTATCATCATCATTAAACAGAAAGCAATATACATTCAGAACGCAATGGTTTTGTATGTAGACAACACGCAATATACATCCACCCTTCCAGGAAGATCTAAGATCATTAGTGCATTTCCACAAGATTGCAACCTAATCTGCCCAACCAAAATATCTCTTTACCTGCCCTCCGTGGAATAATAAATAGTTAGAACAAACCAGCAATGACCGACGTGATCTTGCGAAGTGCCCGACTAGATAGTAGGGTGCTAATCAAATTAGTGCTGACAAGGGGAGTTTTCTAAACCCACTTGGTCGATATTGGTTTCTTAATTTGTAGACCTGCCACTGGCTGGTAGGATATATAGCAACTGGTCACAAGTCAAGAGTCATTGACTGCAGGTCATTTTTTTTATTTGTAAAGTTTTTATAATATATTATTAAATTGAATTTTGAAAAAAACATAGTTTTGAAATTTTGAAATTCAATATTTCTAATTTTTCATTTTATTGGGAAATTTTTTTATTTAAAATTTTTCTTCATTTAACAATTATTTATCAAATATAAAAATTAATTTTTAAATAAAATTTTTTTAAAATATTTTGTAGTTACATGGAGAGGGGTATACTTATTGGAAATGGGCATAATTAATAAGATTTTAATTATAAATCTTAATCTTATGGCTAGCAATTGAAGATGATGGCATATTCTTGGTCGTCCTCCTAAATCAATGAATGAGATTTCATGTTTATAACTTCCTTGTATTTTTTAATGCTTAGGTTTCATTGTTTAATTTTTCATATTTAATTAATTTGATTAATAATTTACTACCCTAACCATTGATTGCCACATTTAACTAATTAACCAGGATTAATATGTACATAGAATACCTCATTGTCAAGTTGCAGTGTTTAGTAGAGTGTCATATTGTTGCAGGTGCTTCATTTTGGCCAAGTCCTCTTTATGGATGTGAATCGAACCACTGATGGATACCAAATTTGGCATGCTTCTGATGGATGCCACATTTGGATTTCAATTAATTCACCAATGGTCGCAGACTATTTGTTATGGTTATTTGTTAGAGTTAGTTGCATACCATGGCAATGGTATGCAAAGGAAACACCATTTACTATGCATACCATTGCAATGGTATTTCCTTTTCATACCATTTCCATGGTATGCAATGAGAATACTATTGCCTATGCATACCATTGCAATAACATGCAATGATATGTAATTCTATGAAAACGCAATACCATTGGATACCAATGGTATGCATACCAATACCATTGAAATACCATGATATGCATACCATTGTGATACCATGGTATGCAATGGTATGCATACTTGAGAATCCCTAAGGCAACTACCACTAAAACCCTAAGACAACTAAAACCCTAAAAACAACATATAAATGGTATGCACACCAATGTTATGCAATTGCATGCATATAATGGTCTCCATACCAATGGTATGCATGCCAATGATATGCCATATTTGAGAATCCCTAAGACAACTACCACTACAACCCTAAGACAAGTAAACCCCTAGAAATAACCCATAATTTGTATGCATACTTGAGAATCCCTAAGACAACTACCACTAAAACCCTAGAAATAACCTATAAATGGTATGCATACCATTGGTATGTAATGGTATGCATACAATTGCAATACCATGGTATACATACCATTGCAATACCAAGGTATTCAATGGTATGCATACTTGAGAATCCCTAAGACAACTACCACTAAAACCCTAAGACAATTAAAACCCAAAAAATAACCTATAAATGGTATGCATACCAATGGTATGCCATACTTGAGAATTCGTAAGAGATACCATGGTATGCATACCATTGCAATACCATGGTATGTAAGGGTATGCATACCAATGGTATGCCATACTTAAGAATACCATTGTGATACCATGGTATGCATTCCATTGCAATACCATGGTATCCATACCATTGCAATACCAATGTTATGCATACCATGGTATGGATGCCAATGGTATGAAATGGTATGCATACCATTGCAATACCATGGTATACATACCATTGGTATGCATACTTGAGAATCCCTAAGACAACTACCACTAAAACCCTAAGACAACTAAAACCCTAAAGATAACCTATAAATAGAGCCCCTCTAGTGGATGATACATAATTCATTTCATGTAAAAGTGATGGCTTACTTGAGAATAAATATAGTGTGAGCGAGACAACTGGAAATAGTTACAACCATCAACAAGTCAATATACACATTGTGCAGGTAATGAAACTGTATCATAGATATCAAATTTGGAAATTCATTAGTATCTTTTTCAAGTTTTACATTTTGAATATCACATCATTGATTATCTATAATATGTACTATACTAGCATGTAACCACATAAAAATTAAATGATCTACATCAATCTATTTATTGCAGACAGATAATTTACCTATTCACATGTGCTAATTTTCTATTAGGTTGGAGGAAGGAAAACTTGTAATGCATTACTTTCTATATATATATATATATATCTATATCTATATATATATATATATATATATATATATATATATTTTTGGTAGCATAGCATTACTAAATAAATGTTATTAATAATTGATGGGTTGAACAAAATTTACAAATACCCACTACATAATCTCAACAAAAATTTGCATTCATGAGTCTTTCACTAGTATTTTTAGCATTTATGAAGGGTTACACATAAATCAAATGATTTTGTATAGGCATGCATAGATAGAGGTGAATATTGTGTGTGCCCTAGAAAATAACATTGAGCTCAAATGTGTGTTCCCATAAGCTATTCCTAATGTGTAATGAAACTATTTATAATCATTAAATAGAAGCAAATCAAGGGATTAATACACATAAAATTCATACACTTTGAAATTCATATGTTCATAAGCACAAAATGTAGAAACAATGAGATTCATAAGAAGTGTGCCATGAAATATATATATATATATATATATATATATATATATATATATATATACTCAACATCGTCTAAATTGTACATTTTTTACAAAATGACAACTCGTGCCTAGTATACAAGTTCCCTAACATAAGAAAACATTTATATTGTAGCCTAGATACGATATGGCAGTAGTTGGTCAATCATTAACCATTGTCACCCTCACCACCATCAAGAGCATCCCATAAATCTACCTTTCTTCTCTTACTCGAGGATGCACCTCGAGAGGTTCTAGGCCTGGGCATGCTTTGATGCTCTGGAGATTGCACAAACAATAAACAATGTTATAAGTTTTTTTCATCAATGAATTAATAGACATACAAATTGATATGTTGTAATTTAACCTAATAAAAATAACAACATATGAAACTTTCAATCATGAGGGTGTTACCCTCCTCCACAACCCCAATCTCTTTGCAGTGCCACCCTGCATCAGTTACAAAGATCAAGTCAAGAAAATTAAACAAATATGCATAAAAAAAATTCATGAAACATAAAAAAAATTGTCATCAATGCATTATCTCACCGTGAATATCGCAGGCATCGATGGAGATTCGCCGAAAGATGGAACACTAGGTTGTACAACATGCTTCGAGACAACCTCTACTATGGTAGTCTCTGTCAATGGGGCCAAAAGTGGTGGTGGGGGTGGGTGGTAGACAGGTGCGTTCTGATGGACCCTCATAGGATGTATAAGTGATTTCAACACCCTAGGCCTAGAGAAAGGAAACACAGAAGCAATGCCAGGGGGTGCAATAATACTATACCTAACAAATATACCGTCGACCTGCATACATATGAATAAAATTGAACTATTAGTAACAAATACTAAAATTCAAAAACATAAACACAAACATTTTGACAATTATATAATATTTAACTTTACACATGATACATGTGAAGTTGGTGACTTTCCCATCCCATATGGGCAATCCCTGACATCGCCTGGTTCCAAATCCTGTAGAACAAGAGAACATATAAAAAATTGAGGACGTCATAAAATAAAGAAATGACTATGTTGAATCTACAAATGTGATACATATGTGTGTGTACGGTGCACCCAACAAACATGCTTCCTCTACTACGACATCAGTGGTGGAGCTAGGCATTGATGCATCCATAGGCGTAGAGGGTCTACAGCTGGGATGCAACAACCACAAAACAACATACAATCAAATATCTATATAAATACACAAAATACAAAATAAATATATAACTATGAAGAACAAAAAAAGGGGTTAAGATACTAACCTTCTCCATAAAGCTATGATGCCTAGTGGGCTCTATAGGCCCATAACATGTCTTCCCGCAACTGGAGCATCTGTGAGGTTCACATGGACAGGTCCTATGTCCATGTGCACTCTCCTTACTATCCTCTCTTGTGCATGTTGATGCTCCAAACCCCCTATCAATGTCATTGGCATGCACCTCTAGTTGAGATAGTGCAACAAAGCTACTGTGTTTCACTAGGCTATGAGTCAATGAGAAGATGGCTAGCTCTACCTACTTCAATTTCTTTGCAATAATAGGATGTTGGGTAGAGGGGTTAGGCCTTCACTTAGGCGGATGAGGACCTAACTCGGGGTCGCACCTGGCCTTCTCTCGATCCTTTGTGGACCCTCGACCCACCCCATGGAAGTCACTAATGTCAAAGTAGTTGACATGTTTAGCGATAATAAACTCAACCCACAATTTCCTTAGAAAATATAAGGGCACCTACCTGTTATTGCAGGGAGGTTTATCAAAAACCATGTACCACCTATCATCCAATTTTGACTTATTTGGGGATGGATACACTAGTAAATTGATATGTGTTTCTTGGTCAATGGTAGTTCTTGTCCATTTCTAGGATCCCTAAAAATAGACAATATTTGTTGTTTTGAAATGCCCAGTTGTTTGATTTGGTTTTTGTCTAAACCAGTGCTATAATACTCATACATTCTTTCACTATAGTCACAAAAAGATGTCAATTTCCCTTGGTTACTTGCAATGGATTGGACAATAATGTTAAAAGAAGTGGCTAAGCAGACTCTATCGAGTTCTCTAGTCTCCCTTAACTATTCCTCAAGGTTTCTTAATATCACCAACCCTTCATCAATTTCATTGTTTACATTATGTGGTGGTGGTGGTGGGTTAGGGTTTTGATCTTCTTGGTTTTCTTGTAAGGGGTTTAAATTTTCTTGGGGTTCCATTATATTGTGTATGCTGCAATTTAACATCCATGGCATGTAACTTAGTTTCATTTTTTTATTTAAAATACTAAATTACAATTTTTTTACAATTTAAATTATTGGGAGAAAAATACTAAATTAGAATGATTAAATTGGATTAAAGTTAAGATAAATGTAACATACCTAGACACACGGTGGTGGCGGCGGTGGCAAGATCCTCCCTTTCTTCCTACTCTCTTCACAATATTTTCCTAATGATAAACGCGAGTGTGATTTTGTGCACAATATGCACAAAATCGCTCTAGGGCGGGTTTTAAAAATACAACAATACTGCTTTACCTACGTGGAGGTTTGCCCACAACCAAACCTATAGATTTAGGAATGTTCACGTGTTCTTGCGAGTGCATGTTATTAATCATGACATTGCCACTTTTTCAGCCAACAAGTTCTTGCAATCA
>JZKD02S1760713.1:0-24927 GCA_000966675.3 Picea glauca | reverse complement strand
CGATCACATTTAAATGCTTAATCCTTCAAATTTAGGGCATAATGTTTCTCTCTTAGTGCATAATTTGTCCATATTAAAGTAAAAATTCTATTTACCAAATTAATATTCTTATATATAAACATGACTAAAATATATATTACCTTAGTTCCAAAAATGTAATTAAATCATACATATCCTTAATTAATTTATATAGATCTTAATCTATGCTTTCTAAATCCCAAATTAAATCCCCAACTCTTAATATTAAACCATCCCCGATCACATTTAAATGCTTAATCCTTCAAATTTAGGCCATATTTTTTCTCTCTTAGTACATAATTTGTCCATATTAAATTTTATTTACCAAATTAGTATTGTTATATATAAACATGCACATAAATTTTCACATAAAAAACAAAAGCTATAAAGAAAATAATATTATTTTTGTCAATGTTTTGAATATACTTTACATCAAAATCTACTAAGTTGCATGTATTCTTAATTATTTAATATTTTGAATATACTTCACATCAAAACACTTATCACATTCAAATTTCCATCTACTAAGTTAAATATCTTCTTAATTACCTAAAACAATAGGTATCGATCTACTAAGTTGCATGTCTTTTTACTTATTTAAAACAATGAGTAACCTATTTTTATATTTGTTTATGTAAAAATTCTCAAAACTTCTTTTGATTGCAAATTCTATTCATTCAATGGATATGGAGCAAACTTAACAGTTAATTGATTTTTATATCACATTCAAATTTCAATCTACTAAGTTGCATGTCTTCTTAATTATTTAATATTTTGGATATACTTCACATCAAAACACTTATCACATTCAAATTTCGATTTACTAAGTTGCATGTCTTCTTAATTATTTAAAACAATAGGTATCGATCTAATAAGTTTCATGTATTTTTACTTATTTAAAACAATAAGTAACCTATTTTTTTTATGTAAAAAATTTGAGAACTTATTTTCATTGCAAATTCTCTCCATTCAATGGATATGGAGCAAACTTAATTGTTAGTTGATTTTTATTAAATTTGTTTTATATATGTTAGATATGGTATAAATTCAACCCTTCGTTGAGTTATATTAACTCTGTTTTATGATTTCTATTAAATTTGTTTCATGTTTCTTGTTAGATGAACAAAATCTGCAATCTAGATAAAGATGACCAAGTAATTTTTAATAGGTCAACATGAAATCTCAATCGTTCATCTGTCCTTTTTTCAACTTTGCAATACATGTCTTCTTGTGATGACTTCAACCTCACTCCGCTTACCGATGAAGAGGAGAATTTGATAGATAAATGGTTCAAATCCCTTCCATGCACTGATGGGGCGGATTGCTAGTAATTGCGACGGGTTCAAATCCAGGAAGAGCTGCAATAATTTAACATACAATCATGTCATCACATTCTTGTGTGAAGAGTCCCTCGTAGGACCATATCATCCCATTGGAAATCATCCAATGTGTCTCAAACAAATAAATACCTATGCTACTTTCTCCACCCAAAATATGTTAGGACAAAAGCAACACTAATCTGGATGCGATGGGCTCCAACATGACTAACTCTATGTTGTTGGATCAACGTCAAGCTGAAATTACAGGCCAATAAAACTCCCAAATTTTAGTTAACCTACAGGTAAATCGATTTGAGAATTCCCTCGAGATCATCCCTCAACTAGTTAAATTGTGAGTGTTGTTCCAAAGTATAAGGAATGAGTGTAGTTAAATTATGAGCATTGTTCCAAAGTTTAAGTAATGGGTGTGGAGGAGAAACTATCAAAGTAGAGTGAGATTCAATGAAATTTGTGGAGGACTATTGATATAATAAAAAAATGTAAATATAATGACTCAAGAGTATGCTACTTAAAACATATGTTCCTTTTATTATGTAAAATTGTATAGGCAACATATAGTCAAATAGGTAGTGGTGGGTTTGGTTGTATTTTATATGCAACATACATCTAAATAGGTAGTGGTGGGTTGGGTTGTATTCTCTAGTTTAACATGTTTGGCTAGGGAAATATGGTTAAGTTCATTGCTACCGGATATGTAGACTTATGATGGAGTGTTGGAATAACAAAGTAGACAATTGTTGTTGTCATTTGTGGGAATATATTTGTGTTATTCTTTCCATTATATTGAGTGGAATGCCTAAATTGGAATGGTTTTCCCAAGGTGAATATGAAGTATAGGTAGTGGAGTGGTGTAACAATGCTGGAAACAATGTTCTTAAAATGGGGTCCAGTGGAAAAAGTAAGGCCACATTTTTGAGATATCAACAAATTCTAAACTTACTAACCTACTAAAGAGGACATTAAGTATGTTGAGTTCTTATGGGGAGATACAAGGATTTGATCATGACTAAAGAGATGATGTTCTTTTAGGACTATGATTATCTAGAATGAGGTAGGCTATGTAATACTTTAAAGCCAACCATTAGATGTAAACAAGAATTATCAATATGTAGGGAAATAATCATGTGTCATGATGACTGAGCTAAGAATATTTCCAGCGGGGTTATCTACTTGTATTATGGATGTAGTGTTTTGAGGAGAATATGGAGCACTCTGTAGTTCAAAATGTTTCATTTTGCAACACTTATCAATAGAATGAGTTTTGTTATTATGGAAGCTTCAACACTAGCCTAGGCATTGAGAAAGAGATGATGGGGTTTTGGCTAAAGGTTGTGAGGTGGGAGGATTGTTGGGAAAGATGGTGGATATAACTAACTAGAATGGTTTCTTCTTCAATTTGTGTTGATTTGCAAAGGGGTCTAATTGAAATGCAAGAGGCAAAGTAGAACTAGTAACAATAGCCCCGCCAAGACACAATAAAGGTAATACATTATAATTAAATTTTATAATAAGTATCTATTTTTCATTTGAGATGAAAATATAGATTTGAATTTTAGAAAACAGTTTAAATTATTGTTGGACTATCTAGCCTAAAAAATGCCAGAGTTGCAACAAGCATGCCCAGAGACCTTCACAATAACCAAGTGAATAAAATCACACTCTTAGAGTCGCACAAAAGTTAGGCTACGTGGTGATTGGTTTGGTGTTGGTGGGTGTCCTTGCATCGCCATTAATTTGATGTAAAAAGAGGAATTTTCTTCATTTTTACGACTAATAAGCACATGATAAGCACTAAGCCCTTCTAAACAAAAAAAATGCCAAAATGATCCTTGGTTGCATCAATCATGTTTTATTGAGTGTTGAAATACACTTACATTTCACAAATAAAGGAATCTACATGCTCTCCATCAAATATGTGAGAAAAATTGCTAAGAATCATGCATGGATACCAGTGTAATATGTGGTTGGAAGAGGATTGACCCAAAGCAATCTTTGTATTCATATATTCCACCTACATGATCTGTGATTGAAAAATTTGGGCCTATATATTTACTACAAAGGTGTTATCGTGGGAGGGACTATAAAAGTCCATTGTTACTGGGATTGAAGCCCAATGCTACTATAATTTATTTATTTTCGAATTGAGGGATCAAATCCTTCCTTAAGAGAAACTATAAAAACCTATAAATGAGGGAGCACATTCATGGTATTTGGTTCTTGAGGAGCACATCCTTGTTTGTGATACTACTCTCATACTAAATGATATACTAAATAAAGATGCAAAGATTATGACCTCAAATATGTTGAGATTAAACAGATTCATTCTACTATTCAGAGTCAACATTTAATTAAAAGTGAATTTCCATAATCAAAAACATATTAAATAAATTATAATAAACTCTCACAATCCAAGATAATAAAATACAATAAACCCTGACTGTTATAATATTCACTTCTAACCAATATAATAAAATACAATAAACCCTAAGTGTTATAATATTCACTTCTAAGAAACCTATAACTATTATAATATTCACTTGAAAGGATTTTCATACTCACTACTAAGAATCCTATAACTTAATTAATAAAGTGATTCTAAATGTGCAATGCCTAGTTTCCTATATCAATTGTAGAAGATCATCATGTGTTGTAACCTCTCAAGAAGTTTAGATGGATTTATTAACAAGTGTTGCATGGCAGCATAGTCCCTGCTAGGTTGGAATGGAAATAAATGTGACCGAGTACAGACACATGGGTAGCAATTTGAAGTACATGTGGTATCCATGAAGAACTTAGTATTCCCGAATTAGTTTTATTTGAAATTTATCAAAAATTATTAATGTATGGTACATCAAGAAAGGTTCCTAGTATCTAAGTGTGATAGTACAGGAAAAATTTTAAAGGATCTTGGACAAAAAAAAAATAGTTTAGAATAATAATAAGATTCCTAGTAAAAATGTTTGTTACATCAACATTTAAAAGGTTCTTGGACACAAAAAATTTAGCATACAATAGAATAGTAATAACGTCTGTTACATAGGTTCGTGGAAAAAAAAAAAAAAAATTAGCATTCCCAAAGTAGTTTTCTTTAAAACAAGGGCTCCTGGACACCATAAATTATCAAATTATAGGTTCCTGAACACCATAAATTTAGAATACAATAGAATAGTAACAATGTCCTGCAAGAAAGGCTCACCATAAATTTAGCATACAATAGAATAGTAACAACGTCGTGCAAGAAAATTTAAAAGGTTCTTGGACACAAAAAATTTAGCATACAATAGAATAGTAACAACGTCATGCAAGAACATTTAAAAGTTTCTTGGACTCAAAAAATTTAGCATACAATCAAATAGTAACAACGTCGTGCAAGAATATTTACAAGGATCTTGGACACAAAAAAATTAGCATACAATAGAATAGTAATAATGTCTATTACATAGGTTTGTGGACATAAATACAAAAAATTTAGCATTCCCATTTTAGTTTTCTTTAAAACAAGGGCTTGTGGACATACAAGAAATTGAAATTTATGAAATTATAGGTTCCTGGAAACCATAAATTTAGCATACAATAGAATAGTAACAACGTCGTGCAACAAAGACATTCTCGAATTAGTTTTCTTAGAAAGTAATAACGTATGTTAGATCAACGAAGGTTCCTGGAGAATTTTTTTTTATCATACAATAGGACACAAAAAAATCTAGCATTCCCGAATCAGTTTTTTTTTAAACAAACAACAAAGGTTCCTGGACAAGCATTCCCGAACCAGTTTTCATTGAAATTTATCAAAAATTAATAATGTCTGTTAAATAT
Source organism: Picea glauca (assembly GCA_000966675.3). Classification (NCBI taxonomy): domain Eukaryota; kingdom Viridiplantae; phylum Streptophyta; class Pinopsida; order Pinales; family Pinaceae; genus Picea; species Picea glauca. Next base: position 19,753 of record JZKD02S1760713.1, on the reverse strand, counting down.
TTCTGGAAATTACATCAACATTTAAAATCATACAATATAATAGTAATAACTTCGGTTACATAGGTTTGTGGACAAAAACACAAAAAAAATTGCATTCCCGAATTAGTTTTCTATAAAACAAAGGCTTCTAGACACAAAAAAAATTGAAATTTATCAAATTATAGGTTCCTGGACACCAAAAATTTAGCATACAATAGAATAGTAACAACATCGGGTAACAAAGACATTACCGAATTAGTTTTATTTGAAAGTAGTAACGATTGTTACATCAACAAAGGTTCCCGGACAAAAAAAAATAGCATACAATAAGACACAAAAAATGTAGCATTCCCGAATTAGTTTTCTTTAGAACAAACAACAAAGATTCCTAGACACCCAAAATTTAGTATATAATAAAGGCATTCCCGGATTAGTTTTCTTTGAAATTTATCAAAAATTAATAATGTTTGTTACATATTTTTGGAAATTTAAATGTGTTTGTCATATAGACTGGGATTGGGGCTCCCGCGGACCATGAAAATAAATAAGTACAAAAATTAGGAATGTCGAAAGAAGAAGTGCGTGACAGTAGAGAGGAAGACCTGAAAATAAGAAATTGGAAGTTATGAGTCTTTGGTTATAGTTTTCTATTTAAAGAGATAATAACTGGATTGATAAAGAAAACACGATGACATTATAGACTTAAACTGGATTGATAAAGAAAACAAGATGCAAGTATAGAATTACTGTGAAGTAGATGTGTTTTTGTTGTTGTCGTTGATGGTTAGTGGAGTCGTGTCAACCGGTTGTTTCCCTTCCTGGACGAGGTTGTCCATTCTTTGTTGGAACCATTCTTCGATGTAGCTTCTCATGGGGGCCATGTTGATTTCATCCTGGATTTCTATGTCATAAAGGTCATTTTCTAATTTCCTTAGATCCATTGAAATACTATGCAGACTCTGTTCAATTTCTTCTTTCTGTGCTGCATAGTCCAATACCGAGTGCTCAAGCTCATCTACACGATGTTCAACTATGCCGTAAATTTTTTCGAAAGACAACCCCTTTAAAATCTCAAGTTGTTCATGGAAAGATTATTTGGTCATTAACAAGGATTTGAGAATTAAGTTTGGGTCTTAAACCTCGTTGGTACTTCCGGCTAAGTCTATTTGGATCAGGCTTGTGAATAATTTTTCCTTTTCTGATATGGCTTGTTTACATGAATCGACAATGAGCTCCAGGTTCTTAAATTTCTTTTTCCAACATGCTTTTATTTTTTTGGTCCTCTTTGGGGAGGAGAGTTTCTCTTGTCTTATTTTCAGTTCCAATGTGTTGACGGCATGGTTGGAAAAATGGGCTAGCATCTGTTCATAGAAATGATGATCATTTTTTAAATTCACCTCCAAATGTTCAAGCAAATCATTTGCCTTTTTTAAGAAGGAAACTAAATTTTGCGATGTTTCTTGGGCTTCAGTAACTAGTTGCATTATTTTGTTGATGTTATTATCTAAAAGGGCTCTAGAGAATGCAAGGAGGGTAGAGAATACTTTCATCTTGGCTGCAATGGTAGAAGGAACGATTTTTTCTAAAGGACTGGAAAATTATGGAGTGGCAATGAAAGCCTGCTCAAATTCGTTGAGGCGGTCTTTTAGTTTGGCATTTCCCTCTTCAATTCCTCCAATGGAATCACAAAGAGCATCACGTGTTACTTGGTGAAATAGGGAGATTTGGGGCAGCCGCATTTCCCTAAAGTTAATCTTTGTGCGAGGTTTTCTTTTCCTGTTTGTTACATCTCTCTTTTCAATGACCATACTTTTAGATTGGTTGTCAAAAACAACGCTCTGGAATAAGAAGGATTCATATTCGTCAAAACATTTTGTCTTAGCTATTTCCACTGCAGATGACCCATTTTTGTGCATGTGATTAGTTTCAATTTCAGGTTGCACCTGTTCACTTTCAATTTCAGGTTCATCGGCCTTCCCTTCATTGTTTTTTCTCTTCTTCATTAGTGGAATTTTGTGAGAAATATCATATTTTATGTGAGGAGGGTTCTTATCTCCTCCTTCGTTCGAAGATTTCTGGGTTGATTTATTACTGGGGTGGTCCATTGAAGCGATGCTCAGTGTTGTTGTTCTCTTGAGAGTGCTAACGGGGGACTAGAAAATATTCTCACCAGATATTTTTCCCTGTTGTATGTATAATTCATTCACGCTTTGCAATGTCTCTGTTTCACAATCGCCAAAAGCAGGATTGTTTTTGTCACTGTCCCTGTCTTCTGTCAAGTGTCTATGGATAAAAGAGTTGTTAAAGCCAACTTCCAGTAAATGTTCTCGAAAAATCCCATTAGGGTCGAACCCTTTTATCCTTTCAGCATACGTTAGGTTAAATTTCTTGAAATGGACAACAAATTCATCAATATTGTTGACATTTTTGCACACAAACTCTCCGACTTTCCAGGGCAGAGGAATGAACTATTTGTTTTTCTTGTCATGGAAAAAATGCAACTAGTGGTTGTATTGCCTTGCTATTTCTGCAACAAACATCTTATCCATGATGTGGCATGAAAAGAAAGAAGTATTTTCCTTAGAGCCAAAGACCATGAATACACTGTGATTTTCCTTTTGTTCAAGTGTGCCCTTCCTGTTCAAAAACTTGGTTTCCCGGCCAGACATCCGTGGAGCATCCTTCCCTAACAATAAATCTTTAAAAACTGAGACAAATCCATTAAAAAATTCATAAAAACAATGGGAGGCCTTGTGCCTCCACAAGGCATGGTACCAGAATGTTACCGGGTCAAATCCACAGTTTATTTTATTGGATAGAGAAAGTTTTGGAAATGGAGAACAATGCACTATTGCGAAAATCAAGTAGGATGACATATAAAATTTATTCGATTCTTTGAATCGTGACAACTGGGAACAAATATCAATGGAAATTAGCTTCCCCCAATCGAAAATGAATTTTTCCTTGACTCTGAAGTACAAAATATAAATAATTATATGGGAAATTCTTTTTGTGGATGCATGTCCCATTATTCTTGTAAACAACCAAGAAATTTCCTGGAATGGATTTCTAAAGGAAATTACCTACAACTTTGTGATATCTTCAGGAATTATTGGCGGGTCTTTGAGGAACTCGGCTAATATGTCCCACCTGTTATCATGTTTTCTAGGAACTGCTTGCAGTCTTGTCCTCTGAACGTCAATGTTGGCTCCAACAGTTTTAACATCTTGCAAAAGACCTGAGGTGACAAAGAAATAGGAGAATGGTCGCGCAGTGGAATAATTCTTTGGCTTGGAATATATTTTTCAGTGCACCAAAAGACCACCTCCTTACAGTCAAAAACCTTAGGGACACATCCTGCACGAGTGATTCCAGAGGTCCAAATCACTTTGTTCTGGGCATAATGGGATGAATAGTAAAAGTATGCCTTGGACCACTAGAAGTTCTGGTCCTGATGTCCAAAGATATTTATTGTATCTCCACAAAACTATTGTCGACATGTTGCCATAAATATACAAGAATGCTTGTTTGCTCCAGACGATGAATCAAATGAAAAGTTGGAAGGGATAACATAACCCTACACAAATCTTGGTCCAATGCATGTGAATGAGAGATCTCTTCGAGACTTTTGTTCATTAATGACAATTTGGACGGTTGTTGCATCATGCGTTATTAACATTAAACACTAGTAATTGCATATATAGAAATGTGAACATGGTGGATACACCAATGAATGATTAAGCATTGTAGATTTCTTGAGAGGGCCAACATGACAACGTGTGTTTGACATGAACAATCGGAAGGGACAATATAACTCTCCACAGATCTTGGTTTAATGCGTAATAATGGGAGATCTCCTTAAGTGTTTCGCTCATTAATGACAATGTTGACGATTCCTACATCGTCAGTTGTTACCATGAAATATTTCTAATTGCATACTAAGAAAGTATGTAGGTCGCGGGTACGTGAAAAAACATCTTAAAAATGGGGTTACAAGGTACAATTGTTGGAGGTGAGGGCGTGAGGGTCAAATTATATGTCTCAGAACTTTTTGAGTGCAATACACATAACACCAAAGAGGGTACGATAGGATAGTACAGAGGGGAATTTGTATATCACTAGTAAGAGCATAACTAATGTATATCAGGAAGGAAAGGAAGTTAGTGGGAATGGAAGGCAGGGATAGATACTTTGAAACATTTGTGATCTGTGGTAGATTGAATCTTGTGAGTTCAAGGAGTCCGTGGTGGAATTTTAGATCACGAAAGTTTTGAGTGCACGATGTATAGCATGGAATAAGAAGAAATAGAGTTCAAAAGCGCTAACCCGGCAACCGCGGCCATAAAATTGGCTAAGTATGGAAATGAACAATGGTCGGTCGAATTCGTCATGTGAGGATATAGATGGAGATGAAGATATGTCAGTCCGTTAACGCTGGAACCCACGATCATAGAAAAGATACTAAGCATATAACCACAAAGATATAATACATGGGAAGAAGAAAAGGGGAAAAGGAATAAGGAGTCTACGATGGAATTGTAAATCATGGAAATTTTGAATGCAATATGTATATCACGGAACAAGAAGCAGTAGAGTTCAAAAGCGCCAACCCGACAACAATGGCCATAAAATTGGCTAAGTATGTAAAGGAATAGTGGTCGGTCGGATTCGTCATGTGAGGATATAGATGGAGATGAAGATATATCAGCCTGCCAATGTTGGAACCCACGATCATAGAAAAGAGACTAAGTATATAACCGCAAAGAGATAATACATGGGAAGAAGAAGAGGGAAAAAGGACTAAGGATTCTGCGGTGGAATTGTAAATCACAGAAATTTTGAGTGCAATATGTATATCACGGAACAAGAAGCAACAAAGTTCGAATGCGCCAACCCGAAAGAGTGACTAAGAATCAGAGATTTCGTGAACCCGTCAACACGAGGATCCAAAATAGGCTGAAAAGGTCTCCCCAGAAGACGTGAGGCCCCAATGGTCAAATTGTATCATTTGAAACATTTGAATGCATAATCTATAACACAGAAGAGGGGATGATGTCGGAACCCAGTAGTCAATTTGTATATTTTAGAGGGTCGTATAACAACTGTTTCGTATCAGTGTGTGTAGTTGTCACTAGTAAGATTCACTAGTAAGAGCATAACCAATGTATATTAGGAAGGACAAGAAGTTAGTGGGGATGGAAGGAAGCGACAGATACTTTGAAACATTTTTGAACCATGGTAGAGTGAAGCTTGTGAGTTCGAGGATTCTGCGGTGGAATTGTAGATCATGGAAGTTTTGAATACAAGATCTACATCACAGAACAAGAAGAAGCAGAGTTCGAAACAACAAACGCGGCAACCGCGAACATAAAATTTGCTAAGTATGAAAAGAAACAGTGGTTGATCAGATTTGTCATGTGATTATATAGATGAAGATAAATATATGTCATCCCACCAATGTTGGAACCTGTGATCATAGAAAGGTGACTAAGTATATAACCATAAAGCCATAATACACAGGAAGAAGAAAAGGGAAAAATGACAAAGGAGTCCATGGTGGAATTGTAGATCACGGAAATTTTGAGTACAAGATGTGAATCCGGTAGTCAATTTGTATATTGTGGAGGGTCAGATGCCAACTATTTCATACTATTGTGTTCAATTGTCACTAGTAAGAGCACAACCAATGTAAATTAGGAACGACAGGAAATTAGTGGGAATGGAAGGCAGCGACGGATACTTTGAAATATTTGCGAACCATGGTAGAATAAATCTTGTGAGTTCAAGTAGTCCGTGGTGGAATTGTATATGACGGAAGTTTTCAGTTTAACATGAATATCACTGAACAATAAGCAACAAAGTTCGAAAGCACCAACCCAGAAAGCGCAGACATAAAATTGGCTAAGTATGGAAAGGAACAGAGGTCGGTCAGATTCGTCATGCGAGGATATAGATGGAAATGAAGATATGTTAGCCCGCCAACACTAGAACCCGCGATCATAGTAAGGAAACTAAGTATATAACCAGAAGGCAATAACACATGGGAAGAAGAAAAGATAAAAAAGGTTGAGTGCACGGTGGAATTGTAGAGAACGAAAAATTTCAAGTGCAATATGTATATTACGGAACAAGAACTAGTAGAGTTTGAAAGCGCCAACCTGAAACAGTATCCAAGAATTGGACATTTCATGAACCCGGTAGCAAGAGGATCCAAAACAGGCTGACAAGGTCTCTCCAGAAGACGCAAGGCCTCAATGTTCAAATTTTATTGCTTGGAGCATTTGAATGCATAATCTGTAACACGGAAGAGAGAACAATGTTGAATCCAGTAGTCAATTTGTATATTGCGGAGGGTGTGATGCCAACTATTTCGTACCAGTGTGTCAAGTTGTCACTATTAACAGCTAATTTAATAATCAAAATAATGTTTTTAGATACTGTTAGATAGTTTATAGGGATTTCCATCCGTAAAAAATGGAAATCTTGACCCCACCATCCCTGGAGTTTGTCTGTCAATTTGTATATCACAGAACTGTGAGCGTTGTTTGGAGGACACTGAACAATAGAAGTGCAATGTTGATCCAGCCAGCCCGCAGGTCAGCTTGTCAATTTGTATATTGCAGAATTTTGGGTGCTATTTGTAGGGCACAGAACAATGGAGGCCCAATTTTGAGCCCGCCTGCCCGAGAACCGGCAATCCAAAAAGTGGCTAGTTATGGAATGTGGAATCCGTACATGCTCTATAAAATCTCATGTCCATACTTTATAGTCCAATAATACACGTGAAGAAAAAAAAGGAAAAAGGATGAAGGAGTTTGTGGTGGAATTGTAGGTCACGAAAATTTTGAGTGGAAGATGTATATCACGGAATAAGAGGCAGCAGAGTTCGAAAGTGCCAACCCGAAAACCGCGAGCATAAATTTGAATAAGTATGAAAAGGAACAACGGTCGGTCGGATTCGTCATGTGAGTATATAGATGGAGATGAAGATATGTAAACACGGCAACGTTGGAACCCATGATCATAGAAATGTGACCAAGTATATAACTAGAAAACGATAATACATGGGAAGAATACAAGGGGAAAATGACTAAGTATCTCATAGAAGAACATCTATTGTTCGCTTATCAATGCAAATCCTTTCGAACCCTTGGTGAGATCTCACTAGTAAAGGCATAAATTGAAAATCATGGAAGTTCTTTGGGTGCAAGATGTATATTGGCTAAATATTGAAAGCGACCATAGTCGGTCGGGTTGATGGTGTGAATATATAGATAAAGATTTTCCAATTTGCGAATCCATGAGGTCGTGATCATATAGCTGCGACTAAATATAGAACCACAAAGGGATAATAGAGGGGGGGAAAGAGGATAATTAAGAGATTTTATACTTTCTCGCAGAAAAATTGTATATTGCGGAACTCGGGGCATTGTTTGCAACTCACGGAAAATTCAAAACACAATTTTGAGGCCGTCAATCCGGGAACCCGCAATCGAAAAAGTGTGCAAGTATGGAACATAGAAACATTGGCCAGGACTTGCTTTCGCTAAGAAATATCTTCTTTGCATGTTTCTAGACAAGTTCTTTAGGGATGGTTGGTTGTCCCGACTTTTTCTTATTAATGACGATTGTTTTACGCTTGTTGCATGATGTTGTTCTAGTATTAAACCTTTGGTGTTGCATATCTGGAAAGAAGTACGAGGATGGGAAGAATAGGAAACAGTGACTAGGACTTGGAGTTTTCATAAACCTGGGAACGCGAGGATCCAAAATAGAGTCACAAGATTTCTCCAGAGGACGCAAGGCCTCGACGACCAAATTGTATAGTTCAGAACATTTGAATGCATAATGTGTAACATGGAAGAGGGGACAATGTCAGATTCTGGTAGTCAATTTGTATATGGCAGAGCAACAGGCGCCAATTCTTCCGTACCAATGTGTCCAGTTGTCACTAGTAAGAGCATAGTTAATGTATATCAGGAAGGACGCGAAGTTGGTGGGGATGGAAGGAAGCTATAGATACTTTGAACGAAGTTAGTGTATATGAAACCATGGTGGAATTGTAGATCACAGATGTTTTGAGTGCAAGATGTATATAACGGAACAATAAACAACCAAGTTCGTAAGCGCCAACCCAGCAAGCGCAACCATAAAATTGGCTAAGTATGGAAATGCACAACATTCGATCGAATTCGTCATGTGAGGATATAGATGGAGTTGAAGACATGTCAATCCGCCAACCCTGGAACCAGATATCATACAAAGGAGACCAAGTATATATCCAGAAAGCGATAATGGGTGGGAAGAAGAAAAGGTGAGTTCGTATGCGCCAACCTGGGAATCACGACCATAAAATTGACTAAGTATGGAAAGGAATAGCGGTTGCTAGGATTCTTCATGTGAAGATACATATGGAGATGAAGATATGTCATCCTGCCAACCCTGCAACCGCCGATCATATAAATATGACTAAGTATAAAACCAAAAAGAAATAATGGACGGGAAAAAGAAAAGGGGAAAAGAGATAAGTATCTAACAGTCAAACAACTTTTTTTTTTCATGTTTATTAATGGGAATGTTTTTGAACCCATGTTGGGTTCTCACTAGTAAAAGCATAAATTGCAGATCACTGAAGTTCTTTGCCTCCAAGATGTATATGATGAAACATGGGACATAGGTGATGGATACCGCGAACCTGGGGCCTGGTGGCCAGATAATTGGCTAAGTATTGGCCAAGAGAAAGGTTTGATATCTATTTCAATAGTATTCATACTAATATGTATTAATGGAGAAAGTTTTGATATTTATTTGAATAGTATTCACACGAATATATATATTAATGGATTGTTTTTGTTTCAAATGAAAATAATCTCCCAATTTGCAGGATTCTCTTCGGTTCACAAATTTCGTTGAAACCACAAAAGTTTTGACTACAAGATGTATACAACGCAACAAGAAACATGAATTTTCATTGTGGTTTCAGGGAGATAAACTCATTATCATCTATTCATCTTGTATTCCTTGCGATGACATGAGAAAACGTTGACTTTCCATAAACATTAATATCTAAATTTAATTTAATTTAATCAAAAATTGGTGTAATTTAAGTAATTAAGGTAACTTCGGTCGTTCCTTTATTAATGCCAATCTTTTTGAACCCTTGGTGAGTTATCACTAGTTAAAGCATAAATTGCAGATCATGGAAGCTCTTTGGCTGGAAGATGTATATGATGGAACAGGGACCCGATGGCCAGATAATTGCCTAAGTTTTGCCCAAGAGGAAGTTTTTATATTTATTCCAATAGTACTCATATTAGTATATATGCAAGGATATTATCAAATAGAAGAAGTTGCAATATATGCAAGATATTGAATAGGAACATGGGATCAACACTTGAGCTACCTTGTTGTAAGTCATTAATTCATTTTATTTACGGGCCCCGAAGAATGAAAGCAGGACGGGTCCTCCAATTTCTTTCTTTAAGTATAGGGTCGATGCCACATAAGCATCGCCTGCGAAAATTTATTCTTTAATGTAAAATGTAAGCAACGAACAGAGTAGCCTTTATTTAAATTGAAGTAGTGGGAAGAAGAAAGAAAAGCTTGTCGTCCATGTTTAACAACACACAGGGAAAAAAGGTATAAAATAAACTGAAAAGCAATACCAGAGGTTGGAAAACACTATTAAAAAAAACTGCAATTATTCTATATTCAAATAAGATGGGTTGGAAAATACAACTGAGATTATTTGCCACAATGATTGTGATTTGGCTTGCCCCCAACCAATAAAAAATATGTACATTGATGAAGCTTGTTGACAGTTTTCTTGAGGATCAAATCCTTTATTTGTAAAAAATGAGTTGAATATCAATTTAGGGTCTTGGAATTAATTGGTGTTGCCAACTAGATCTATCCTAGTTTTTTGAATAGCTTGTCTTTTCCAGATATGGCCTGCTTGCATTGGCTAGTTATTCAACATTCCATTCTTTGTCAAGTATTAATTTCCCTCTGTTGTCGAAAAGTTGGGGTTTAAGGTGCTTTCCTTGTAATGTTTTTGACCATTGACATCCGAGACAACTTAGAAATGTGATTTAGGCCCAATTCAAAGTCGAGGGAGTCGTTTTATGTGACATCAGCTATGGGACGATAAAAAAATGAAATTATGTTGTGACTACTATTCTCCCTGTATTCGATCATCTGTTTGGTTGAGAAGCCTGGCTGAAGATTTGTATGCTGAAATTCTTTGTTTTATTATAGTAAAATGGAAGGAGCGTCCAACCCAGCTACAAAATGTTATTCTGTTGAAGTACATGACTTCTTCGGGCAACACAAGTCTGACAAGTGTATCAAATTCTACAGAATGCATCAACAAAGGTTTGGAAAGTGTATCAAATGTTGCAGATCACATCAAAATATATATTTCATCATAGTGGTGGCAGATATGGCGAGCCATAGAAAGGTATGGAATGTTTGGAGGTGACGCCAAATATGTGGAATCTGTAACTACATGTGGAGTCTGGAACAAACTTTGACAAAGAACATGGCTTTCTGTCAAGTCGATTACCACACCCATAAGTAGGTCAACAAACTTTGAAATAGAAATTTTCGTAGTGATAATATGTTTTTTTATCCACCCATACAGTTTATGTTACCCGCCTCTGGTTACATTCGCAAATGGAGTAATATTTTGCGTCATTCACGAACATCACAGACCATTTTTCAAGCCACAGTAAGTGCAACATCCCCGAGGACGACAAATTCTTGTGCGATTTGCAGAACTCGATACACTTGCCAAATTTGTGTTGTTGGAAGAAACTATATACTTCAACAAAGAAGTATTTTGCATGTGACTTAAAAAACCATTACAACTCCTAGCAAGAAAAAAAAGAAGATCAACAAACAAATCTCTAGGTAATCCTTTCAACCAACCAAAGCATCGAATACAGGGAGAACACCAACCAGAAGATACTTGTTCTTTTTTTCCCTCCTCTTTGAGTTTTTGTTGGATAACATAGTTTTTTTTTAACTCAAAGCTCACGTCACATAAAAATAGTCTATTTTCTTTCATTTGGGCCTCAATCGCATCTCTAAGTTGTCTTACATGTCCATGACCAGGAACATTAGAACAAAGGCAACCTAAAGCACAACTCTTTGATGATAGAGAGAAATAAAAATAAGTATTTAAAAACAACTCTCGATGATCTTCTGTAGATTTTTTGTTATTTTGTTTTAATGACAGCTGTTCTTGATATTTTTGCTGATTAATGGTAATGTTTTCAAATGTGTACATTGAATAGTGACTAATAGCACGTATTAACATTCCCATATGCGAGCAGATTCTCAAGTCTAACATCTAAGATATGCACAATATTAAAGAGGGACATGACGTCAAGGCTTCTATGGGTGACACATTCGTGGACTATATTGAAGCCTTTAAGAAAACTAAAAAAGCCATTTTTTTTTTTTGCAAATTCAAAATGCAGGCAAAAGAAATTACGAGATCCCATAATATTCGTCTATCTATTCATTTTAATGGGAGATGTCCTCGATCTTTCCACTTATTAAATACAATCTTGTCGAACCTGCCTAGTCGGTTGTGACTTTTGAAAGCATAATTAATGTCTATTGAGAAGGGAAGAAGGTAGCGGGGATGGAGGGGAGCGACAAATGCTCTTAAATTTTCTGAACCCAGAAAGGCTTCAACCTACCAAACTTTGAAAACTCGACTAAGTATGGAAAGGTAGGTAGGATAGACAAACTCATCACAGGCAGAGGCACGCTTACAAATTCGAGGAGTGTGAGGTCAAATTGTAGAGAACAAAAGTTTTGGGTGCAAGATGTATACACCAAACACAATATGTCATAGTTCGATAGAACCTATTTGTGGATCACCGTCCATAAAACTGGCTAAGTATGCAACTGAATGACGGTCGGTCGGAATGACCACAAAAACATGAGAAACTATAGAACCAAAAATATAGTTTACAAGAGGGAAAAAAAAGGAAGAGAACAAATATATCGCTCACACAACAAAACATACTCTCATAACTATGAAACCATAGTAAGACATAAACCATGGAAAAAGCAACCAAACTTTGAAAACTCGACTAAGTATGGAAAGGTAGGTAGGATAGACAAACTCATCACAGACAGAGGCACGGTTGCCAGTTCGAGGAGTGCAGGGTCGAATTGTAGATCATGAAAGTTCTGGGTGCAAGATGTATACACCGAACACGAGCTGCCATAGTTTGATAGCCCCTATCCGCGTATCCGCGTCCATAAAATTGGCTAAGTATGCAACTGAACGACAGTCGGTCGTAATGAACACGGAAACATGAGAAACTATAGAACCAAAAACACAGTTTACAAGAAGAAAAAAAAGGAGAGAACAACTATATCGCTCACACAAAAAAACTTACTCTCATAACTATGAAACCATAGTAAGACATAAACCATGGAAAAAACATTTCCAGCTATGAAATATAGTTTGAGGCCGACAAACTCTGGTTCAACACGTAAGAGATGCAATTCACATCGAATGCGATTTTTTTGTATGTTATTTTATCTTAATAGTATTTTATGGAGAGTCAACTACAAACAATATAACAAGAGATCCAACTGCAGATGCAGCACCCCAACATTTCAAACCCTAGGCAAACAAGAACAAGCAACAAATAAGAACCCAGTTAAAAAGCACCAAAAGGCCCAACTGCAACCACATGACCCCAACCCTGCAAAGTCGAATCAAACAACAATAAACAACATACAACGAACAAATAACCAAGAAATAACTAGCCCACCAGAAATGACGCAGTTCCAATCGCGGTTGCAGAACCCCAAATGTGAAAACTGCAACAAGACAAATAGGCAAACAACAACAACAACAACATGAAAATAAGAAATCAGTGGAGATGAAAAAAGAAAGCATGAACCAGTGAACCAACAATGTCACTGAAGCATATAAATAAATAAAAAAAACATAAGAAAATGTATTGTAACAAGACTGTTAAGTAAACATTCAATGTTGCCAAGCCTGTTAAGTAAACATTTAAGTCTGTCAGAAATGCTCTGTAAACATATAAGAAAAAAATGTAATGTGACAGGTCTCTGACATACCCAATTTTTTTTTTTATAATTTATGTAACAATAGTTCGAAAACTAGAGAATGTATTCGAAGGCCAAACTTTGAATATGCTAGCATATCAAACATTGCCACAAATTTAGGTAGCAAAAATTGCTAAGACAAACATTTGAACTAATGTTAGCATTAATCCACGTTCAAGCAATACATATGAAAAATATATGATTCAAAAATACTGTACACGATAAAAAAGTATGGATATGTTAAGATATCAAACATTGGGAATAGCGAAGCCGACAATAAAACCTCGAACTTGTTATCCAATAAAATCACTACATATCTGATACTTTTTAGTATATAAAAATCAATGTTTTTAGTTCCCTAACTCCAACCTATGAAACATGATTCCTTGAAAACCCCTCCCGTGTCTCGAATCCCACGTGGGGACATGGATTCGACCTAATTCATGTCCGACATGAATTTAGGTCATGTTCTTCACACGTGACATGACCTAAATTCTTGTCGGACACGAATTTGGATGGTGTCCCGATTTCATGACACTTGTCACGCAAAGTTATGAAGACCTAACAGAATTTTTGCCATTTGGATGGTTGTAATGTGAGGAGGTTCTCCCTCTTATGTTGTTTTTCTATGATATTTCTGAATATATTTATCTTGCAACTATCAAATAATTGTTGCTGGAATTAATATTTCATATTAGGGCAACACCTACATAACCTTATTCAAGAGTGGCACTGGTAGGACTCTCCAACTATATTTCTGCATTAATTTTTCAGCATTATTAAGGCTGATTCAAATAATTGTTGTTGGAATTAATATTTCATATTAAGACAACACCTACATAACCTTATTCAAGAGTGACACTGGTAGGACTCTCCAAGACTATATTTCTACATTAATTTTCAACATTTTTAAGGCTAATTGTGGCATGTTGTTAGCAGCCCTTTCCTCAATCATTCACAAAACTATCCTCTTTAGATTGATGTTTCTCAACTTCATTTGCCCAAGATTTGATAGGCACTAGTCTCGGTCCTTTGTGAATCTATTTTACTCTTCTACAATGTATTTATTTTGCTAAAGCTAACTCCTCATATTCACCTTGATCCTTGTTGCCATAGCTTTAGTATTCCTACCTTAGGAAAGCTCCCCTTGTGTTGGAGGAGAGCTAGCCTAAAGAGAGAGGAAGCGTTGTTGTGGTGACAATGGGAAGCCTTCCTAAGTTTCCCTAGGATGCATCTTTATGTCTAAATTTCATTTTTATGTCTAAAATTTGAATCTTTATGTCTAAATTTCATTTTTGTATGTGTAATTTTCAATTTTTTTTCATATATATATAAGTGTCGAGGTCAAAATTTCACGTGTCGGACACTCGTATTTTCGTGTCCTCCGTGTCCCGTGTCAACGTGTCAGGTGACTTAGACTCCAACAACAAAGATTATGCAAATATTTGTGATCAAAAGACAAATTAATATAAAGTCAACGAATTATCGATAGCTATAGTCCCTCTATACCTACCATAAAAACTAATAAAATGATTCTAAATATGCAATGCCTAATTTCCTATATCAATTGTAGAAGATCATCATATGTTGTAACCTCTCAATATAGTCTATGTAATAATCTCTATTACATAAAATATTGTATTCCATTAAATTACATGTGCATTAACAGCAAATTGGGGATTACCGTCGACTTTTTAATCCACACTGTTCTAAGTCAACCCATCCACGTCAATACCACCCCCTCATCGTTCAAATATACTAAACAAAATTTCCCTATCCTCTCCTTTCAAAGTTTAAGATATTTCTGTAAATCATTGACTCACTTGAACTGAAATATATTAACGCATAAAAAATCGGTTTATTTATATTATTTTGCTGAACAATCTGACACAATTCCTTTAGTGTGCGCGTTGAATATTTTAACATATTTTTGTAAATTATTTCGAAGTGTAATCCAATGACAACCAGAACAAAATAAAAATTAATGTGGACTTTGTGCTCAACTGTTATATATTCAAGTATTAAAAAATTGTTTTTAAATTGTGTAATTAAAATATTTATTGGCTTAAATCTAGTTTGTATTTGGATCTATTAACATTCAGAGAGGATCATTTTTTTTGGATGGTAATTTTCTTAATTATTTAATATAATTTTAAATAATTTATTTTTATTTAGTAAGAAAAATTAATATATAGTTCAGAAAATTAAATAATTAAAAATTTACATTTTAATTAAGTGGAGGCTTATATCTATTGAAAAGGAGTATATTTAATGATCTTTTAAGCATAAATTTTAATTGTATGATTATTAATTGAAAATGTTAGTATAATCTTGGTCATTCTTCAAAATCAATGAATGAAATCTCATGTTTATAACTTTTTAGTATTTTTTAATGCATACTTTGACCTATTTACTTTTTAACATTTACTTAATATGATTAAGAAATTATTGTATGACCATTTAATTACCACGTTCAAAAGTTTAAGAAACTTACTTAAAATTAGAAATTTATTTTACTATTAACTTTTTTTTGTTTTATAGTATTATATTTACATTTCAACCACATTTACCATATCTACCATACGAACCACCAGTTTCATATTCTGGTAGTAATAAAGAATAACGTGGATAGAGTAATGAATTTCGCCGTCTTTTCATTGGACTCTAGGGATCCACAAAGTTTGTTTTCATGAAATGGCTCCCCTTTAATGTGGGAGACATAGTATTTGGAATTTATTTAAAAATAATCCTCAAGCATTAGGTTTTAAGTTGTAAATGGAAATCCTATCTTCTCAGAATATATTCTTGGCAATTCTAAAAGTGGGTGTGACATAGAGCGAATTGATGTAAAAGATATTTGGATTTAACTATTAAATTTGTGAATTTTAATGAGATGAGAGTCTTGATTTTGTTTATTTTCAAAGATATTCTTTTCTAATTTAAATGTAGTCAAATGCATGATATGGTGAAGCTTTTAAAATATTATCTTCTTTTATAAACACAACCATACCCGTTTCTTCCCTTTTCAACTCCACTACCTTTGTTCTCTACGCTTCTTTCCTGATTATGACCCTATTCTATTGATTGGGCAAACATGTATTCTTTCCGCCCGAAAGGAATCAGATTAAAATGAAAGCTTAAGTTATGATTAATAACTTATTAGATATGGTATTAATAGTTTTGCTATAGTGTATTCCTGTATACCTAGATGATATATACCCAGATGGTATATAGGTTTCATTCTGTTAAGTTAGGTAGAATAAGGTTAGGGTTATACTAGCACATCGACAATGAATATAAATAGTATATTTCATTTACAAATTCTAATTAAGGTTTATGTTAAAGTTTGTAAATTAATTATATTTAGTTTCTCTACAGATTTAATAAACTTATATTTAAGATAAATTTAAACAAATTTACTTTTCAAAATATTATCATAATTTTATATATAAAAAAAAAATACCATTTCTTCAAAATATTATCGCAATTTTTTATAAAAAAAATACCATTTCATATTTATATTAATTTATCTTATATAAATAAATTCAAATCTTTCAACCAGTTTAATTAATTTACAACCAAATCTACACAATAATAATTCTCTCAAATATATTTTAATTAAATATATAATTTACAAATCTTTTATGATATTTTAAATTTATTGTAAATTCGAATCATCTAAAAATCTATCAAATTCCAATTCCAAACCAAATAAATTGTTTTGAATTTCCGGTTGAGAACAAATTATTGTGCAAAAAGAAGAAAGCAACAACATTGGTGTTTGTACCATGCAAAATTATAATGTCAAAGCCGAACGTAGTGGAAATTTACAATTGACCCCGTTGGCCTCTACGAAAACCGGCGAGAAGGGCATTCTTGGATCTGTTGCCCAGCGCCCTTTGGATCTCTTTACGAACACCCTTCGCAGTGTTCATAGAGACCAAAGTAGTGACAGGATGCAGAGACTAACTTAGAGGTTACAGAGATGGATCAAGCAGCTCATTCGCGTTCTCCTCTTTTCAGTAATAGGCGTAGCCGCTCCATCCATCACAACTTTTTGGAAGAATGACATAACTTATATTCTCTTGCTCAGCCGCCGCCTCCTTCTTTTTTGGAAGAGGTCCCACGCTGACCAATTCAACGAATCCGAATTTTCTGAGAGTAGCGGTAAGGCACACGGGATCTGCATTTCCATTTACAGTGATCTTACCCTTATTCGCATCGATATTTATAGAGTCAACACCTGCAACGTATCAATAGACCTGCCAAACATTAATACAAATCACAGCAGCCACAACCCACGACAAATAAATTAACGGAGAATCTACCTGAAATCCCTGCAAGCGTCTTCATGGCCCTCCGTTTGCTTTTTTCGCAATTTAGCTCTAGCCTCAACACGATTTGCTGCACAGAATTGTTATCAGATAACAGGTTAAGAAATAAATTAACGCGACATCGATTGAAATTGGCTTACCTTAGACATTTCTGACAGCTGCTGAAAAGTAACACCCTCCTACACCTTTGCCTTTGGATGAATGTGCTCCTCTTCTTCTTTCTCCCATCTCGTTCGGCCATGAAGACTATATAAAGCCGTAGGCAAAACGTTCGGCAAATTAAAAAATGGAGTTAACAGCACTGTGGACACGTGCCCGTATTATCTTCACTCCTTGGAAACGGGAGACGCGGTTTGATATGACTATGTTTATAGAGTAACTGGGGATTTCATATTCCCCCTGCTTCTGAACGGCAACTACGTCCCTGTATTCACGCCCCTCCACACTCGTTTACACATGTTATCGTCATCCCATCATCGTCAGCGTCCCACGAGCGTTCTGCCGTGCTCTCTCTCTATATAAAAACTTTGACATACCAGCTTTCTGCCGCGTTCTCTATCTATATATAGACTTCGACAGTGTATGTACACATAACGCGGCATATATATTATCTATAATCAATTTAGTCCATATACGACAAGAAGTATTCTATCTCCGAACAAAATGGCACGATGTTAAAAAAACTCTCTCTCCCGCGATATAACTTATTATATATTCAAATAATCAAGATTCCAATCAAACTAACTTGGATAGTAGGGTAAGGGGAGCTTTCTAAACTAACTTGGTCGATATTGGTATACCTGCCTCCGGCATGATATCTAGTGATTCGTCATAAGTCAAACGTCATTGACTTTAGTTTGATTTTTATTGGGTTGTCAAGTTTTCATAATTTTTTTAAAGGAAAAAATAGTTTCGAAATTTTGAAATTTATTATCGGGAAATGTTTAATTTGAATTTTGTTTCCTAATATAATATTTAAAATTAATTTAAAATATAAAAATTTTAAAATATTTAATACTTCTGTTCTATAGTTCTATGTAGTATAGCTCTTATACTTTAAATAATATAATTATTTTGAATTATTTTGTATAATTTGATTATTATTTTCTTTAACAATTAAAATTATTAAAATGGATGTATGGGAGAGGGGATGTAATTGATGCATGTAAATATTTAATGTCAAGCGTGGAACCTTCCTCCTTCATGAATATTTTTGCAATGCATGAAATGGAGGTTATCACGCATGAAATGGAGGTCATCACATTGGGGAATGAACCATAGCATTAAATGTTAATACTAATTAACATCAAATGCCAAAATCATACTGTCACCTAGTTACAAGTGTTAATTGTTGGTTTGTAAGATCATTTTTTACTGAAAAATTGTTATTTTTTACATCATTCTCCATCATTTTGCTGCAAATAAACTTTTTTTTCATCACTTTTCATTAAAAACACTGGATAAAAGAAAAAAAGGGAATAATTAAGGTAAATATAGTTATTTTTATGAATGTTTTCTTAAATTTGATAAGTTTTAAAAACCAAAAAGATAGTATATTATTTATTGAATGTTGTACTTCAAGGTAAGTTGGACCTTGCAGTAGTTATTGGATCTTATAATATAATAAAATTGTTAATTATTGACTTTACTAATTATAGAAGAGGGAAAGTGGTGGTTAGTTTTTTCTAATAAATTTCAGAAGATTGGATGGAATAGTTCAAGAGTATCTAGTTGTTATGATTATCATAGAGTTGTTAATATCAATAAGAACTAATTTACAAACTAATTTTATTTTGAAATCAATAAGAACTTAAAAGATAGCAAGTACTTCCACCTGATAATGATACTAATTTCTCAAGTATATTTCTAAGTCTTTTCCTCCTTGAAAGTTGTAGAGGACCCTACCCCAATTAAAAAACAACATTAAAAACTATGTTTAATAACATTTTTTTTTAAACCTATTTCTTTTAATATGTTTGATATGCCAAAATGCATTCCACATGAAAAATGAATTTTCATTCTATAGAATCACAATCCTCCACAATTTTTTTTTCTTTAATTAAGAAATGTGAATTCATATTCTAATTTAATCATGCATATAATGGATGAACAATATTGTCAAATATGAATTCATATTCTAATCTAATCATGCATACAATGGATGGACATTTTTTTCCTTTAATTAACAAATGTGAATTCATATTCTAATCTAATCATGCATATAATAAATGAATAGTATTGTCAAATGTGAATTCATATTCTAATCTAATCATGCATATAATGGATGAACAATATTGTCATAAATTTTATAAAATTATAAAATAATTTTTTAATTA
>JZKD02S1760691.1:78453-89797 GCA_000966675.3 Picea glauca | reverse complement strand
ATTGAAGATATTCAATAATATAACATAAATGTATCATAGATGCAACCATAAACACAGATATACAATAATACATGATTTCTATTAATCAAAGAAATGTACAGAGACTATAAAAATATAGAGTGAAGGACTCGCTAGAATGGTGGCAGCTTATCTCTGAGAAGAGATGTGATGGCTACTCGCATTCGCAAGAAGATGGTTACAATGAGGCTCTGAAGGCACTTTTACAATAAACGGGAATGCCAAAATTCCTAGACATCCAAAAACCTAACCCTAGGAGATGAAGCGCCAAAATTCATGTGGGCCCTGTTTGGGTAAGTTAGTACATCAACTTCCTGGGGTCGTAACTTTTGCATACGATCTCCGTTTTAGGTGTATGATAGMTCGTTGGAAAGGTATCGTCAAGGAGATTCATTTTGGGGGAYCAATTATGCCTTTATCTATCATTGAGAACCTCAATCTTGAAAAAACTTCATTTAGTCCCTCAAAATGGCCCCAGAAGTTAAAACTTGCTAAAAATAGTAAATTGTCAAAATTGCCAGAAAGTTATTTTGAGCTAGTTGGAAAAGGTGGGTGGCCACTGATATCCACCTGGATCAAGGATATAGTGAGGTGCATAAATATCCTGCCCTAGGCGGAGTAAGATTTTGGTGGCTCTGTTCTTGTAACCGATTGACTGAAGACAATAAATAAGAAGATTCGATGGACATAGCCCCAGGGTGGGGGTGAACCACATAAATACTATGTTGTCTTCCTTTGTGCTTTGTCATGATGTGTTTATGTATTCTCTAGCTAAGTTCTTTGATAGAGATAAAAAAAAATTCTTATGCTTTGTTCTAATGATGTGTAAAAATGTTAGATCTGACCTCTATGAATGTTCTTAGTGCTTGATTTGCTAGATCTAATATACCTATTTATGATAAAGTGCTTATATACATTAGATTTTGGTGAATGTTGCGATGCTCTGTTTTATTTGCGAAGTAGATATTGGTTAAGTATTGATGAATGCTAACTGCTAAGTGCTCTATTTAGTGTTATAATTATAGATCTGTGTCCCAGCTAAGGTTGCAGACACCTGAGTCTTGCAACCACCTCTGCCTCTACCTCGGGCGAGACTTTATCTGCTTCGCAGGTGTTTTCGAAAGAGCCCATAGTTAGGGTTTTGTTGGTGCACTATTGTATTGTTGAACCCTGGGTCTACCCCTATGCCAACAAATGGTTCCATTGTTGGGAATTGAAACTGTGATTGTTGGGAACTGGGGAAGAAGAAGCTTTGTGCAAAGCTATGATATGAAATTGTAAAATCTCTATGCATAGATATATTTCTCTAGTGAGCAGTACTCTAATAGTTTGGAAAGTTTTGTGCTAAGGAAAATAAGTTCGATATGAAGAAAAGAGGTAAGATCCAGAAGCTTTGTGCCCTAAGAAAGGTAAAAGTGAGAATTCTTGATTAAAATAGGTAATATCTGAAAGCTCTTTGCTCTGATAAAGGTATGAATAGTGAAAATTTTCTAGATCTGAAAGCTTTGTGGTCTATAGAAGTTAGATTAGTGGAAGTTTTTGTTTCAAAAGTATGAATCTAGGTATGTTTCATAGATTCTGTCCTAGATTGAAAACTAGGGTATTAATAGATGAAATAATATTTGATATGAGTAGATCTTATAAGAATAGTGAAAAATATGTTATACCTATGCATAGAAAAGATATTTGGACTAATAAGTGTATGCAGAATCCTAGAAATAATTTTTTGCAGGTTAGCTACCATGATCCTAGTGCGCAGTACAGGAAAGGCTGGGAATCATTTAAACAAAAGAGAGGATTAACCCTCTGTTACAGTTGCAGAAGACCGGGGCAACTTGCTAAGGAATTCCCTGTGAGAAGACCTAATTGTCTTTGTTGTAAAGATATGGACCATGAAGTATTGGATTTCCCTATAATGATTTCTAAGCTTGAAGGAATGAACATGAGACAAGAAAACCCTAAGGCAGATTCATAAACTAAGATTATGAAAGAATCACAGAAAGAATCTGAGACTATATTACTGCAAATAAAAGAAGCCTTGAATGCTCAATGACATGTCAACTTATCATAGATATTCACAGAAAAAGAATGCCTTGAAGTAAGAATAGGAGACTTCGACATTGACTGTGTTTTGGATGAGGAAACATAGGTGAATATCATGATAGAGAGAACATGGGAAGATATAAGGAAGCCTGTTATGATTCCTTCACTAGGAGGAATAGGTCTATTCAAAGGAAATTTGATAAACCTGTGTGGAAGGCTCACCTGGATACTTATGAATGTCAATGGAACTTCGACAAAGGAATATTTTTAGATTATTAAATTTATTCAGAACAATGCCCCATTTACCATGCTACTAGGAAAGCCTTGGATTGAAAGAGATCAGGCCAGAAGGAAAGAAGAACAGGAAGTTTTAGAACAAAAGAAGCAAGAGTTAAAAGAATTCATGACTAGAAGGATTGCACACTTGATTGAAGAATAGAAGAATAGATCAAATCCATTTAACACCAGAGACCTGGATGTCGAAGTTGCAAGAACACTAAAAGAAACACTGAATATTAAAGTACCTATTTCAGATGAAAAAGAAGGGTTACCCTTGAATATTAGGAAAGGAACTCAACAACGCAAAGTCACTATGTCAAAAGAAGATAAGAATCAGAATGGAAAAAGACATACCAAGATGAAGTTCACTGGAAAGAAGGCTAGAAAGCTAAGTAAGAAGAGAGCTAAGATCGACAAGTTGCAGAAGGTTCCATAGGAAACCTCGCAAAAGAAAAATTTTCAAAATTGGAGTTTCGTCGGGATATCAGAACAACGACACATGGCACTTCATCGTGGCAAAGCAATATAGTTGTTGGGGATCTTATAATCATTCGATCGATGCTCCAAATGGGCATGATAGAGTTAATGAAGGATTCATACCCATTGCAAGACACCCGTTGCTGAGTTATCTATTTATCCCGTCGCACCATGCACCGAGAAAATTTTTTGTCAACAAAGAGTTTGAGCCCGCGGACTAAGTCGATTTTATACAGTGATCATCGCACTCTTGCTATCTATCCTATTTTTGTGTCTAAATTTATTCCATGAACCTGAAATTGTTAACCCCAAGTGCGTATGACGGACGAATTGAGCGCTGTAGAGAAAGTTGTTGAAGAAGTTTTGATCGACCTCATGACTGAAAGAGTCATGTCGATGTCTACATGTGTACAAGAATCATCGACGAGAGGATTTCCAACCTCTCCATCCACTTCTCATGGAGCCAGACCATCCCGACCATCTGATGAAAAGTGAATTAAGCACGAGGATGATCTAGCAACTACTAAATTGATCCCGACCATATTAACCACCTATCTACCACCTTTGAGTGGTGCAATATATCGAGACAACATACCTAGATATTTTGAGTATGCCTTGATCACTACGTACCTCCAGAAGGGGATATGCACAGTTCGAGCAGACCAAGATAATATTGCGGCGTTGAATTTTAGTGACTTCAACCTCAACAATTGCAAATTTTACAACATGATTTCCCCACATAAGTAACTGACCCTGAATAAGGGGAATAATTTGAAGATAATCCCCCAGTCGTGGACTATGAACCTCTCACAGTCCACCCTGCTCAATTTCATGAAGGTTCCTCACTTTGGACGACACCAGGAGGTAAATGGATGTGTCAAGCTATTGTTGTATTGTTACCATGGCGGTTATTTATGGTTAAACCATCGTGTCACAGTGGATCTAACATTGATCAATTAGATCACCGGGCTTAGTATGAAAGGACCTGATCCACAAGACTTTTACACTGGAAAAACCATGGATCGTGCTCTAGCACAAAGGATCAAGGGCACCTATGGTGATATCAAGAAGGGAAAGCGAGGCTACAAGGTAGCTTCTATCCAAAGAAACATAGTGTGCCTTACCTGTCAATTGATTACAGGGAAGTTAGTACAAAAAAACTGACCCACCCAAGTCAGTGGTTTTGTAGTCGACCTCACAGGGAAGTGTGTAGAAGGACTTCAGATGAACTGGGAGAAGTACCTGGTGAACCAATTAGAACTTGACTTCAGAGAAGCCCAGGACCAAGGGTATGAATTTGATTTTAGCTGGCTATTGATCCTAATCGCTTTTATTGACCAAGAGATGCTGGAAGGTGCGACCTTCCCAGACATCAAACCTTTCAAACCATTGGCCATGAAGTTCAGTACATTGTGGTACTCAAGTGATATGAATAAACAATGGCATTCTAATGCTATTTTTCATACCTATTACAACCAACTAAAGACAACCATCCTGTCTGAGCCTTGCATCACTCTGAACACTTTACACCGGTTCAGGCCCTTGATGAAGTTCAGTGCAGACTGACAATTTATTTACATCACAGCACGCGTTGACGAAAACAAGAAACAAATCCAATCATATTATAAGCTAACAGAGGAGGACTTGGAGGATATCACCAAGGACTAGTCGGTGGACCTCCTTATTCCAGTAGACCTTGCAAAGATATCCAACATAGACTTCCCAGAAATTGTGCAAGATACACCTGGGCCTAGCAAGAAAAAGAAGAATGAAGAAGTACAAGATTTAAGTAGTTCCTCAGTGAAGATTGCTTCCATATCACCAGAGAGAGGGGGTGATTGTGAAGAGATAGATGGCGTAGAATTTGAACAAAAGAAAGGCGAGGTAACACTGCCTAGAGATGAGGAGGAACCCTCGAAGAAAAGGAAGGTTTCCCCCCCGAAGCCTTCTTCCCAGAAGAATTCGAAAGCTTCTATGACCAAAATGCAGACTATCATCACCTCATATGATTTTGACTTCATCATAGTAGCCTTGAATGATGCTTCATTGGAAATCATAGAAAAACAAGAAGCTAGGTAGGAGGAGATGTATAATAAAATTGAGGTCGAGCTCCAATGGGTACAACAAGACCTTCAGTCTAGCTGTGAAATCTCCACTTTGACTCTGCCATTGGAAACACCAGAACCAGGAGATGAACCACCTCAACTCCAATGGCTCGTTGATACAGTCAAAGCTCGCCTTCGACGAGCACAAGAGGAAACAGAAAAATCCACCCAAGATTTGAAGCAAGTACAGGGAGTACTTGTAGAACAATGTCGAGTTGCAAAATAGGAAAAAATTTCTCTTCAAGTGAAGTTCGATGAAGAAAAATCACAGTTGCAACAAGGAAAGGAACAGTTGCTCATCAAGTAGATCGAAGTGAAGGAAGAGGTCAATAGAGCACTTTTCTCTGTGACACTTGTAGAAATAAAGATAAAGGATCAAGTCACCAAGGAATTAGACCAGCTCATAGAGGCCATCCATAAGCTACAACAACACATAACAGACATGGAGCTATACGTAGTGCCCAAGACCCCAAAGGATGTAGGGGACCAACGAGAAGCAACTGCTTGCAACGCAGTTGAGAGACTAAAGGCCCTTTCTCTAGAATGCAAGAAGCTAAGAGACCATAGTGCCTTGAAATACAAACAACTTGCTGAGAATCCATAATTAAATGCACTGGAGTCACAGCTCCAGGAAGCAAAGCAGCAAGCCGATACACTACAAGTGTAGTTGAAGGCCCTTTCAGCTGTAGAAAGAATGAAACAATCTCAAGAGAATTTCACTGCCCAGTAGAAGATCCACGCTATACAGAGAAAAGTGATGGAAGTCACTCAAAGGCTCTAACCTGTACAAGACAAATCTTACCAACTATTTACAGAAGTAGAAGGCAGAGGAGTAGAGCTAGATTAAGTTGTCATCGCAGCAGAACAATGCCTAGAAGGAATCCTGAATGATGCACTCATCCAAGAGTTCATTGAACATGAGGCTATAGCACAATAGCAAGTCCAAGTAGTTCGAGCCAATCTCGAGGATTTTGAAGAAGAACTAATCAGACCAAAGTGGCTCGGGATGAGTCATAGGTGAGTGTTGGGGGCCTGTTGGCCCTTGACCAAGTTTTGAGGGATATTGATCAAGTTTGACCTATTTTGGGACTTTGATAGCCTGTCGAAGGAGGAGCGTAAGATGAAGCAGATATTGCAGGATCTGGCCCCTTTTTGGGTCCTTTTTGGGTTATGGGATTATGTAATGGGAATGGAATGTCAACCCATGGGTTTACCCATGTTTATGCCTATTTTGTAAAGTATAAATAGATGTCTAGGCAATATAAGAAGTAGAGGTATATATGTGATAAAATTCCAATAAGCTAAGTGCTAAGTGCAATTGTGGTTTGTGCATAACTGGGAGAGAATTGTAGAGCTAAGTGCAAGTGGTTGTAACAAACTGTGGAAGGCTTTGCGCTATAATGCGAGGAGGGAGGATCTAGCGAGGGGCACAGATCTCTTGTCCTAGGTGGAGTAGGATTTTGATGGCTCTATTCTTGTGACCGATTGAATGAAGACAATAAAGAAGAAGAGTTGGTGGACATAGCTCGAGGTGGGGGTGAACCATGTAAATACTATGTTGTCTTGCTTTGTTCTTTGTCGTGATTTGTTTATGTATTCTCTAGCTAAGTTATTTGATAGAGATAGAAAATTTTGCTTATGCTTTGTGCTAATGATGTGCAAGAATGTTAGATCTGACCTCTATGATTGTGCTTAGTGCTTGATCTGCTAGATCTAATATACCTATTTATGATAAAGTGCTTATATACATTAGATCTAGGTGAATGTTGTGATGCTCTGTTTTATGTGTAAAGTAGATATTGCTCAAGTATTTATGAATTTTAACTCCTAAGTGCTCTATTTAGTGTTATAATCACAAATTTGTGTCCCAGCTAAGGTTGCAAACACCTGAGTCCTTCAACCACCCCTGCCTCTACCTCAGGTGAGACTTCATCTACTTTGCAGGTGTTGCTAAAAGGGATGGTAGTTAGGGTTTTGTTGGTGCGTTGTTGTAGCATTGAACCCTAGGTCTACCCCTGTGCCCAGTTCTTTGACTTGGTTTCTATCCAAATCAATGCTATAGTAATCATACATTATTGACCTATAATTAGAAATAGAGGTCAATTTCCCTTAGGCACTTGCAATGGACTTCAGAATGATGTACAAGAAGTGGCTAAGGAGACTCTACTAGGCTCTTTAGTGTCCCTTAATTGTTCCTCAAGGGTGATTAATATAACCAACCCCTCATCAATATGAGTGTTTACATTGGGTGGTTGTGGTGGGTCAGGATTTTGATATTCTTAGTTTTATTTGGAACAGTTTACATTATCTCAGTTTCCACTTTATTATATATGTTGCAATTTAAAATCCATGGCATGTAAATTATGTTGGTTTTTTAATCAAAATACAAAATTACAATTTTTTTTTTAATTTAGATTCTTGGGAGGAAAAGACTAAATTGGAAATGACTAAATTTCATTATAAATAAGATAAATCAAAGATACCTGGAAATGGTGGCAAGATCCTCCCTTTGTTTCTCCTCTCTAGCTCCTCTCTATTTGTTCAATGAGAGTAAAAACGTGAGCATGATTTGTGCATAATGAGAAAAAATTGCGCTCATGTCTCTTTAAAAATGTTTAACAGTAGGAACGGGTGCACATTACTAGGAACACGCGCGTGTTCCTGCCACTAAACCTACATGGAAATCCTAGTGTAGGGTCGACCACTTCCAAACTTATAGGTTTAGGAACAAATGTGCACGTGTTCTTGTGAGTTCACATTCCTACTGACCCTCTTGCCACTTTTTTGGCCACAAACTTTGTGCACTCACTCTTATGTCATTGTAAATGTATGGTATGACTCTCACTTGGAATATTGGCCTGGCTAGGTTTCTTATTGAATGCTTATGAATTTTCTATGTGATGCATTGAATAGTAGAAAAACAATGTTTTAGGGTTACCAAGGTATTGTAATATGGCCATTGCTACTTTTTTTTCTTATGAAATACCTATTAATGTTCTTAGTGATGCATGGAGGGATAAAGGGAGCTGCAAGGTTTAATACCAGATATTGTCCAATCAACAACTTTGTCAAATTTTTACTATCCAAGGATGTCACTCTAAATGTTTGCAGTGAATGCAAGCCAATGGTGCTCTCTCCCAACAAGACATAATACATTGAAGAGTAATTTGTCAACTATTTTAGATTGCAACTACTATATATTAGAGAACAATCAACACGATCTTTCAAAGAGTGATCAAGTTTATCTTGGTGACATTTATCTCATTATTAGCGATCATTGATGACCTTCTTCAATGTCTCATAGAAAATATTAATCAAAGTCGCGACCATGCACATCGAGTATATCATATGTTGTCAAGAGAACATAGTGTTTTTCAGAGAGCATTGTATTATTCTAAGGCCTTGGCTATGCACATCAAGGATATTGTATCTTTTAAGATTTTTCCTATCAAATATATTTTCATTGTAGATAATATTATAATAGTCCAAGAAGGTGTGGAATAATTCAAATGACTCAACTTTGATGCCCTTTGATGTAAATCTTGTAACATTGTTGAATGACTCTTCTTTGTGACCGTGCTTTGGATGTTTCTTCCTACCAACACTCAACTAAGAGGATTTTGAATATTTCTTTCTACTGATGCTAGGGTAGGATTAGACGCTTTTGTTTATCCATTCATAAATTGCTATACATCCTTTCATGTGAGCACCTTTGGATCCATATCATTTTATGTTAAGGCATCATTGACCATGCATTATATCATATCCCATAGCATAATCCAATGTTGTGTTAAAGTTATAGAATAATCCAATGTCATGTTAAAGTTATCTTCCCAAGTATTAGACAAGAGAATTGGTAAATAAGAGAATGGATACTTACAAATCACTCTTTCAGAAATTACAAAGTAACTACACTCATTGTGAAACTTAACCAAAATATCCAATAATTTCCTTGAAACTCACACTCTTTTCTACTCCTTCCCATGCCAAGTTTTGAAACATGACCAATTAATGGTGAAGAGGTAAATGTTAAAACTTAGGTAACCTTGTTTGGATTTGCAAAAGTTAAGTAATYGATGGGTGTATATCAACCACTTTGACTTAAATGTGGTTGTTTCTAGTAACAATCACATAGGRTATGTTAGGGATGTGTTAGTTGACATATATCAACAAMTTTTACTTAAATGTGATTGTTGCTAGTCATAATCTTCCCAAAAAGTCTCACAACCATTTTTACTTAAATATGGTTGTTTCTAGTCACATCAAGGTTATTTTTTGATAGATATAAGTTACTTAAGAAAATGTGTTAAATATTCATAATCTGCACCTTTCTTGCTTAATGTGCTTTTGGGTGTTTAAGTGCTTAGTGTTTACCTACAAGTATTGGATTTGCAAAAGTTAAGTAACCGATACGGCTATAACCACTTTTACTTAAATGTGACAATAACATAAGATATTTCACGCATGTTTTGATTTGACTATATGAACCACTTTTATTTAAATTTGACTATTGCCAATCATAATCTTCCAAAAAAATCTAGCATCAACATTTCTTTTTGGTAAATATCAATTGTTAGAGATAATGCTTACATTAGTGTTGTGTACTAAGTTTGGGAATTGGTTTGGGTTTGTTGGAGGACGTTGAGAGATTCTCTCAATGTCTCTCAATAAGATTAGAATAAGTTAGATCTAACAACACTTATTTAAGTGTGATGTATCTGAGTGCGATAGTGAAATATACAATTCTATTTTCTGTGTGTATTTTGTCTATCTCTCTACAATCTCCAATTCTATGTTGGTATCAGAGTGGGAATGGGCTTAGCTCCTTCACAGGAGAGACCTGGAAAATGAGATTATGTGATGTAACTTCTGTAGATTAGCGTAGAAGGTTAGAGTAGATTAGTTGCTTTGTGAGTTTTCTGTGTTCTCTGAGTGCTTGCTGGAGTGAATTTTTTATTTGAAGTACTGTAGAATTAAATTGTGTGGAAAATAACCATTCTACTTTGTGTTGTGACTGTTTAAAGTCAAAGAGAAGAGGAAATCCTTTGGAATAGTCGCAATGTCAAGGAATTGAGCCATCACGTTGAAATCAAGCCACTACCAGCTAAGAGATGAATCATCAATGTGTACAGGAGTTGTTGTAGCCGTCATTCATAGGAAGGTCAACGAGCTACCTAGAAGTACACATCGACACCACCGCTAAGAAGGAGCCAACAATTGGTGTATTTGTTGTTATGTGAATGTCCTCTAAGATTCGATCTAACCATTGATGGATCATTTGTCTTCACAAATATGGTTTGTGGATCTGATCTCGCCTTGGGAGAGTGGAAAACAAAGTAGGGACTATGAATGATGCCTCGTCTTCATGACACAAATGTTCTTGTTTGGCATGAAACCCTCATAGTCCCGAACACTTTCTCTTGCAATTACAATTATTATCTCTTTGATGACCAAAAAAACGTTCTCAGATCGAAAACCGACAAACACCATGCATTTTCTCTCCCTCACGGCCTCCCCGACGAAGCTGTAGTCAAACTTTACTATCTTTAGGACAATATGTTGATCATGATCATGACATTCCTGTTGTTTCTTCTCTCTGGAGAGAACGAAATCTTGTTAAAGGGGGAAAAGTTTTATTCCAGGAAAAGTGAATTAATGGAATAGGTCAAGATGTAGACAAAACCAGTATTTTTTGTTGATGGGATTCCTTAGGAAGAGCCACCCTAAAGAGTCATCCCTTTCATTTCTAATTACATATATATCTATTTTTGTGTGGTGTGCAAGTAAGTGTGGTAAAGAAAGAAGGACTCTTGTCTCTTGATATAAACTGGTAGTCCCAGTTTCAAGAACAATTGTTCTTATGTTTGTTAAGAAGTCACCTTGTATGATTGAATGTTGAGGACATTCTGTATCTAAACTGCTTTTCTAGAAACTGACTGTTGGTTGTGGAGCCTGATTATCTTCCTGATTTATAGGTCTTTTACTTTCAGCCATGTTTATACCCCATGAAGTATTTACACCCCAGAAGTATGTACACTCTTCCATGTGGGGGAGTGCAGAGGTGGGGTACCCCTCTGCGGGGTCCGGGGGGCCTATCCCCCCGGCTGGGGGGTCTGGGGGCAAGCGGGCCCCCAGCAGGGGTTCAAGGGTGAAACCCCCGAAGAAAAAATTTCCTTGTAAAAGTATATTGTAATTTCGTTGTAAATCTGGACCGTTCATTATAAGGTCGCAGATCTAACGGTAGAGATTATGTTAGGGTTTTTTTCCCTAGACGGCAACCCTCTTTTATGAGGGAAATGTATTGCAACTATGGATGATGGTGAATATTGTATTCTGAGAGAGGAGACTATGAGAGAAAGAAGAGGAAGTTACAATGGGTTTTGTTGTAGGTTGTATCCCTTCATTTGCTGGATAATAATAAA
>JZKD02S1760691.1:44003-62771 GCA_000966675.3 Picea glauca | reverse complement strand
AAATCATTCTATGTATAATAGTTTAATTATGATCATAAAATTGTTTTAATAAATTACAAATCATTTTATGCATCATGTGATTTATGGTGTAGTGTATGTGGTTTTGGTTATATTATGTTCATATGGTTTTGAGATGCTTTATGTTGTTAGTAAAAGATTTCAATATTAACAATTTACTTATGATGATAATTTTTTTTAATAAAATACAGATCATTCTATGTATCATGTTTATGTGTTTTAAATTTTTTTAAATAGATCTTACATTATTACAGATGTATGTGTTTATATAGTTTAATGTTAGCAACATGTTTATATATATAGCATTTAAAAGAAAAAATATATTTAATTATAGTATAACATTTTGTAGTTTTGTAATGTTACGAAGGCATTATAGTCATTTTATCTAATTCTTTATGGTTTTCAAATTCAATTACCTCTTTGACATTAACTTAATATAATTTGAACCAACTGAGTTTGTATGATAAAGATGGTTTTTTTAGTTCCTCATTAGTGTTGTTGTTTTGGTGTAATTTAATAGTCACAACAATGGCTCAATTGATCATATTCAACCATACAAATACTACAATGGGAATGAACCAACTGAACATCAAATCCCACATTTGAGGTAGATAGTCCATAACTATCCCCCAAAATGATTTATGCTTTGAAATGTACAAATTGTAAAAATAATATAACCTTTCTTG
Source organism: Picea glauca (assembly GCA_000966675.3). NCBI lineage: Eukaryota > Viridiplantae > Streptophyta > Pinopsida > Pinales > Pinaceae > Picea > Picea glauca. The sequence continues at coordinate 62,067 of JZKD02S1760691.1, read as the reverse complement.
CTTGGATTGCAAATCCAACATCTCCCCTCCTGCTAACCTACCTACCTACCTACCTATATATATATATATATATATATATATATATATATATATATATAATCCTTACATTTAATTGATCGATTTACTAATTATAATAACAATCATGTTAGAAGGGAACTAAAAATAAACTAATTACTTAATACATGTGTTGGTGATAAATACTCATGTGAGTGGTTCGATATATATGAATCACAAAAAATCTAGTAAATCATGCATCAATCTTGTATCCATGGACACTATGGGATTTATTAGTTAATTAATTAATTTCTATATGCACAATTGTTTTACTCTCCATGTGGACAATCGAAAAAAAGTACGAAAAAAGTAAAAGACAAGATGATTGGAATGAAAATGAAACCATATGCCCTCTTATGATTATATATTCCCTCTGTATTCTTATTGGGAATAATAATTTAGCATGAATCTAGGTTAGGTGGTATATCAGAACACCAAGTATTTAGTGAATTTTGTTTTATCAAAAATCACATTGTGACATTTCTGGAACTTTAACTTTTTTTAGAAAGACACTTAATGACTCCATATAGATTTCAATTGACATTAAAATGATGAAATATGTAATATTGGTTCATTTCTGACAAACACATCATACAAATCATTTGCAAAAGCATGGAATGCAACAAAACCATAATGAAAACAAAAAACAAGTATTTTTTAAAGTGTAAACATCTTAAATAACAATACAACCACAATGAAAATTCGATGTAAATATGATGCAAAAAACATTTCACAAAAAAAAACATACAATTGACTAAAATATTTAGGATGTAGCAATATCATAGCAACGTATTTAGTAGTGGTTGTTAGAAATTTGGCTAGCTTTGTTCTAGCAAGTGGCATATTAGAATCCCCTGAATTAAACAACTAGTCGGATGCGTTATGAGAGATTCCATCTACAAATCTAAAGAAGCATCCCTTAAATTTATCTACAAAATTTTCCTTAAAACAAAATTATATATAATAATCAAAATGTAACCAGATTATATCTACAATAAGCACAATTTTAACATTGCATCAAACCTATTAACCCATACATAAATATAGATTTGTATCTACAATAAACACAGTTTTAACATTGCATCAAATCTATTACCTCATACATAAATATAACTTTAACATTGCATCAAACCTATTACACCATACATAAATATTTCAATGTTTTGGTTCAAGATATTTAAATCAATTATCCTAAAATAGGTAACACTTTGTTGATGGGTCCTAAGTCCCTTGATTCAACAACAAGAACCAAACCTGCCATCGAGGTCCAATTAGGCTTTGTAGCATTTAATAGTGGAATGGTTCTCCAGATCTTGCGATTCGACCAATTTATCAATGGGATTTATGTTTTCTTGTGAAGGCTCTTCCTTCAGTTCATACTATCTTTTTTTGTATTTTCTCTTGGGTGGGACCGATATGACATGTAAGCTGGTATAAACCAACTTGGCAACAAAATAGAATTAAACTTAATTATAGGCGAAGACGTTGAACTTGGGATAATCCGATGCTCAAGCATGCGGACAAAAAATTTACACCACAGGCCTAGTACTAATACATTAACCATGTGAGCATCCAATTACTGTATGAGAAACTAGTTACCAGAAAGAAAACACTTATACAATAAGACAATGGAAATAAAAATAATTCACCTACTTAATAATCCATCACATAATAACACCATGATTCATATTCATCATTAAAGTAAATAACAACAAAATATTGCTCCAGATAACTTGAAAATAGATTAAATAGCTCTTATTCATTACAACATCATTCATGAAATGAGATAGGAAATAGTTCTTCTCCACGTCCAATCACATGCATTTGATGAAAATAACTTTGTCTTTGGTCCAGAAGGACTTCTCAATTCAAAGGGAGCTTCAAAATAATTCTTAACAACCAGAAAGAAAGAGTTCTTGCAACAACCATTGACCCTTAACTAATTGGTCAATGTTCTTATTTATAACATAAAACTCAACTGAAAATAATGACTAAGTGTAGTTTGAACAAAACAAAATTCACCACCTGGTGTCCTCTTCTAACAGTTTCTTTAAAAGTCAACTCGATATATCACTTGAAAGGGTGACTATACTCATACTTTGACCAACTGATAAACAAATCCTCGCAAGTTTGGGCCCATGGAAATATGTGTTGCACCATCGGAGCCACGTAAATTCCTATGATCTCCACCACATGCGCTCGGTACTTCACTAGACTAGTGTTTAGCTGTTATAACACATTCCAAGCTCTAATAATATGTTCCATGAATATTTTCACTTGTCCTAGTGTTGTTTCGACCACCCTCGCTAGCTCTTCGGCCCACAATAAATCTTTCTTGTTATGTGATTCGACTATGTCACACAAGTCGATGAAGTTTTTGTGGGTGCCAAACTCGAGGATTCTGATATTCTTCATCACTTTGTTGATTTTTTCCCAACGTTTCTCGCATTTGGTCCACTTCTCTTGAATTTATCGGTGTGCTTCCTGAGACATCTTAGTCCAATACCTAGCTGATCACTTCATGCTATCAAGGTTGCTCTTTCCCAGCATTCGGATGTCATTTTCTTCTTTACTTCAGCCATGTTAAACTGCACCAATGTATTCAAGTTTCTACACAGCTTGCTGCACCCTTTCATGCCACCGCTCCATATCCTTGCATGTTGCAAGTTTCATGAGATTGTCTTCCTGGAGCTCAGTTATATTTCCAGTATAAAGGTGCCTCTCTATTTTGAATTGGCTGTAAGATTCTTCGAACTTGCTTCTCAGGTATATTGTGGTCTGAGTGGTGCTCTCATAGTATTCAACCAAGTGGCGCAAGTGTTCTAGTTCCTTCATGGCAGTGACCATCTCCTTTTCATCTTGTTTGGCTCTGTCTAGGGTGGCATATGAGAGTGCCATACCCACGCCAAGGAGCTCAGATGTTCTGGAATTTGCTGTGTTTATCAATTTTTCCTTTGTAGTGATGAGGATGGAGCGATCTAATGTGATCCTCCTTCTCTTTGTGGTTATTTGGATGATGGCCTTACACTTTCGATCATAGGAGATCGCATAAATATCGGTTACCTCATCTATAGGTTTGGGAATCTGCCGATCACCCCATGTGAGTGTATTTCCCAAATTTCTGGTGGTGTATATTTGTTCGAGGTTAGGTTCTTGAACTTTTGTGTTGTGATCCGAAGGCACGGCCTCTACCTGTTGCTTGTCGAGGATCTGAGTATCAAGAGAAATAGAGGTGTTGGGAAAAGACTTGATACTTACTTGTTCATCGGCCATCGAAATGTGAATTTCCATTTGCGAGGATCCTTCATTTGGCTCATCCAGTTCTAACTTGTCCTTCAAATTGTCTACTCAGGTTTTCGTCACATCAAGCCTCTTTGTGTCAGGAAAATTTTCGATCTCTATTTCCTTTCGTGGGATCTCCTAGGTTTGGACATCGGGAGCAGGAGAAGAAATATTATTAGGTCCCTTTTCTTCTTGGACATGCACAGGGGTCCCATGAGATGCCTTTGGGATTTCATCATCACTATATATTATTATAAACTCACTCAAAGTATTAGGCATGCTTATTTCTACTGATACTCGAACTGCCTCTGGTTGAGTCATCAATCCTACCGATGATCCAGCCAGTGGCATTGTGGATTCAAGGTTCTCTTACCCATTGAGTTTATCAAGGTTTGTGAGATCAGGGTTGCTTGACCCCGCCAAGATTTTCTCTAGGTTATCGATCAGAGGCCTCGTCCATATAACGAGGTCAAGGTTATCTTGCATTCAGTTCATTAACATATGGGCCTATTGATACATGACTCCCCCCATCCCCTATATAGCTTTAACCTCGAAGAAATTCCTATCTTGTACCGGGGCTACCTGGGGAATAGTCACTATTTAGGTGGCTTCTTGAGGAGTTTCCACCTCTTTGACTGATTTAGGTGTTATCCTTTCTTTGTTGGCCTTGAGGATTTCTTGAGCCAATTTTTCCAAGATTGTTGCTTTCTCATCCCAAATCATGGTCTTAAAACTGGTTTCTTTAGGGTCAACCATCCTATCCACCACCTCAACCCATATTTGACCATTTTTGGTGAAGATCTCATCCTCAAACCTGTCATGGGCATATGGCCAACAAGATGATACCTATTGCGTGTGCTTCAGGACCAAGCTAGATCTGGATTATTTTTGGCACGAAATGAGAGTGGAGATATAACACAGAAATATTTAGAGATATTGCAAGAGAGACAACAATATAACAGAGATATAGTGGAAATATAACAAGATTCACATATATACAGTAATACATGATTTCTATTAATGAAATAAATGTACAGAGACTGTAAAAGTACAGAGTGAAAGACTTGCTAGAATGGTGGTAGCTTATCTCTGAGAAGAGATGTGACGACTACTCGTATTCGCAAGAAGATGATTAAAATGAGGCTCTAAGGGCCTTTTTACAATAACCAGGAATGTCAAGAGTCCTGGAAATCAAAAAACCTAACCCTGGGAGATGAAGCGCCAAAATTCATGTGGGCCCCATTTGGGTAAGTTAGTACATCAACTTCCCGGGGTCGTAACTTTTGCATACGATCTCCATTTTAGGCGTGTGATAGATCGTTGGAAAGGTATCATGGAGGAGATTGATTTTGGGGGCCCAATCATGCCTTTGGATTTCATTAAGAACCTTGATCTCGAAAATCCTTCATTTGGACCCTCAAAATGGCCCCGAAAGTTAAAACCTACTAAAAATAGTAAATTGCCAAAATTGCCAGAAAACTGTTTTGAGCCATTTGGAAAAGGTGGGTGGCCACTGATATCCACATAGATCAATCCTCCCTCCTTAGGAAGAAATGGTCTCCATTTCATTGAGTTCCCGAGGGAGAGGGAAAAGCATTTGTTGAATCTGCATCTTGGTGATCTGCTTGCCTTGTTGGAGAAGTGGTGTTGCTTAGCTTGTGGAAGGCTATCACAAACCTTTGGCTAGAAGGTTTGGACCTTTTTAACCAATCTGGATATTTTAGATGACTATGTACATAATGAATCTTTGTGCTTTGTTGCAACCTTGTCGACCTGCTTCTGTTGGATAGAAGGTGCTTGGGCTGAAGCTGTGGTGGTTGCAGTATCCTTTTGTTCACCTATTGAACAGATTGTGAAAAAGATGAATTTTGTAGTATGAGATACTACCTTGCAGTAGTGTTTAGGTGGAGCAGTAGTTGGAACTACCTCTGGTATTCTGTAGAGATGAGCCCCCAAAGTAACAATGACACTACAAGGTCGAAACTCATAAACAACATGGCGTCTCCACATATAATATTGGCCCAAGAGAACATCACATACATCCAATGGGGAAACATCACATAATACCTCATCCTTGAAGGGATGGATGTCGTATGACAATCGACACTATTGGCTGACACAAAGATCTTGTCCTTGGTGAAGCCACCCAATGTTGTATGGCTGCGAGTGTGGTGTTGTCGACAATCCCAACTATTTGACAACCTCTGCTGAGATGAGGTTATTTTTTCTTTCACTATCAACAATAAAATGAAGCGAGGTCTCCTTCACCCACATCTGTGAATGAAAAATGTGCTCCCTCTCTTCTGGATTTGTTGGTTCTTCTGGTTGAATTGTTGCGATTGCGATAATAGCAGTGGGGTTTATGTCGATGATCTCTCTTTTACCAGTATTTTCATAATCAGATTCTGAATCATGGTTTGGCTCCTTGTCTTTGATCTCAGCCACCAATGACTATTTTGAGCGACATTCATCAGTGTTGTGCCAAGGGATTTTGTGTAAATCACACCATTTTTCGATGTCCTTATTTGTTTTCCCATGACCCTTCTTTTCCTGTGTATTGGACTGGTTTTCGAGATACCGTTTGTTAGGGATGTCTTTGTCATGCTTTGGTTGTTGTGTATTTGCAGACCCAAACTCCCATTTTTTCTGGTGCTTAAATTTCTGCTCAATTTTAATAGCATATCGATAAGCAGCACTGAGTGATGAGATGTCCAGAAATTCCATTTCAGTTTAGATGTATCTGTGTAGAGCCCCGTGGTATTTTAGAACCAAATGTCGCTCAGAGTCTTTCATACCCAGCTTGGTGTGCAAGATATGGAAGGTATTGGTGAACTCCGAAACTACTTGGCCCCTCTCTTGCTGTAGTGTGGTCCATCTCATGTATTGGTCCTCATAGTTTCCAATAGGGTAGTATTGTTCCTTTACCGCATCCACAAAAAAATCCCAAGTGGGATCGACCCCATATATTCTAGACTCCTATGTGGAACTCTGCTCCTAGTAATTTTTCCACCAATTTTTGACATGGGGGAGAGCCTTAAGGAGTGTGAAGGTGATCTTTTCCTTGTCGAAAAAATTATGAACAGATAAATAACCTTCTAGCAGATTTAACCATTTATCTAGGGCATCTGCATCTATTTGACCTTCAAATATGGGAATATCAAAATTAACCTATACCTTGAAAGGAGAGGTGCCTCCAAAGTGGTCGCTCGATGAATATGTGCCTGATGCTATCAGGAGGTGTTGAAGGATGTGGGAAAAATTCTCCATCATTTCGTCCCTTTGTCGCGTGAGAGCTTTCTTAAGCAACAGACTGATAGGATCATCTACTCCATCATTTTTCTTTTCTTCCACCATTGAGGGTTTCTTGGGTGTGCAAGAGAGATTGTCCTCAAGAGATACAAGCTCAAGACCCAAATTTCTATACTCAGACCTTGTCGGGAACATGCACTGAAAAAGCGATCAAGAGAAGCCTGCTCTGATACCACTGATCCGGATTATTTTCGGCATGGAATGAGAGTAGAGATATAACACGAGTAGAGATATAACACATAAATATTCAGAGATATTGCAAGAGAGACAACAATATAACAGAGATATAGTAGAAATATAACAAGATTCACAGATATACAGTAATACACAATTTCTATTAATGAAATAAATGTACAGAGACTATAAAAGTATAGAGTGAAAGACTTTCTAGAATGGTGGTAGCTTATCTCTGAGAAGAGATGCGATAGCTACTCGTATTCGCAAGAAGATGATTACAATGAGGCTCCAAAGGCCTTTTTACAATAACCAAGAATTCCAAAAGTCCTAGACATCCAAAAACCTAACCCTAGGAGATGAAGTGCCAAAAGTCATGTGGGCACTATTTGGGTAAGTTAGTACATCAACTTCTCGGGGTCGTAACTTTTGCATACGATCTCCGTTTTAGGCGTGTGATAGCTTGTTAGAAAGGTATTATCAAGGATATTCATTTTGGGGGATAAATAATTCCTTTGGATGTCATTAAGAACCTTTATCTTGAAAACCCTTCATTTGGACCCTCAAAATGGCACCGAAAGTTAAAACCTGCTAAAAATAGTAAATCACCAAAATTGTCAGAAAACTGTTTTGAGCCATTTGGAAAAGGTGGGTGGCCATCGATATCCACCCAGATCAAGGCCCTTGGGGTCAAGCTTGCTAAAACGACCAATCTAGAATCATAACTCTAATTGGCTTAACCCTTCTTGCTTGGCATGTGCAGTGTCCTTTACGATGTATAAACCAATATAGAACCCATAGGGTATGAAGGCCCGCTTCTTATCCTTTACCAAAGTAGCATGATAAGCTTGCAGGATGGTCTAATAATAGATTTCCCCTACCACTATTCGATCAGGGACATATACAGGTAACATATGGGGTGCTCCGGTGGCATCAAAAACCCTGATATAAGTATTGCACTAATTTGATTAGAGATTAGACTGTGCTGCACAGAAAGATGTTTTATTAACGATGAAAATGATGGGTGTTTCGGGGTTTTACACCCAATGGATGTGAAAAATTACTACAATCTCAGAGAGCCAAAAGAATGACTAAACACCGATTTTGTTGTAATCTTCTATGAGAAAAACGACACCAACAAGGCGATGGTGTCGTGGTGGAGTGTTGGCACAGCTGAAGACCCATAGCTAAATGCTACAAAAATGCACCAACAAAACCCTAAATACCATCCCTTTTGGAAACACCTGTGAAGCAGATGAGGTCTCACCCGAGGTAGAGGCAAGGGTGGTTACAGGACTCCAGTGTCTGCAAACTTAGCTGGGACACATATCTATGATTGTAACACCTTGAAAAAGCACTTAGAAATATATTTCATCAATATCCAGTCTTAGTTTACAATGCACATAAAACCCTAATTACAGAGCATCATAGTATTCAATCAGATCTAGCATCTAGCAACACTTAGCATGATGAAACATACCAGATATAGAATTCATCTATATCAAATCACTAAGAAGGTAAATACATAAATAAATCAATACATCACACAAATAATTCACAACACATGATGTACGTGGTTCACCCCCACCCTGGGGCTATGTCCACCAACTCTTCGTCTTCTTTATTATCTTTCTTCAATATTCTTACATGCACAAAGCCTTCAGATCAACTTCACAGAGGATAGGATATCTGCACACTCTTCACTAGATCCTCTCTTCCCAAGATAGGTTACAACACAAAGCCTACCTATAGTCTCTTACAATCATTCACACTTAACCTTGCAAGTCTTACACAACATGCACAAAGCACTTACAATTGTTACTTGCACTCAACACTACTTACAACTGACTTTTCATTCACACTTAGCCATTCATATTCACTATATCACCTAGCATCTATTTATATATTAAAAAATCAGGCCTAAACATGGGTAAACCCATGGGCCAACATCCCCATACCTGTTACATAATCCTAAATCCCAAAAATCCCTAAAAGGGGACCGAGATCTCGTGATCTCCACTTCGACTTTCGCTCCACCTTCGATAGATTATCGAAGTCCCAAAAATAGGTCTAACATGACCAAGGATCCTCAAAACTTGGTCAAGGGCCAACAGGACCCCACCACTCACCTGTGACTCATCACGAGTCACTCTGATCTGGATAATTATTCCTCAAAAGCCTCGAGCTTGGCTCGAGCTACTTCAACTTCTTGTTGTGCCACAAACTCCTGTTCAACGAACTCTTGGATAACATCTTCGTTGACAGGTCCCTCTAGGCATTGTTCTGCTACAATGATGACTTGTTACATAATCCTAAATCCCAAAAATCCCTAAAAGGGTGTCAAGATCCTTTGATCTCTTCTTCGTGTTGCACTTCGCCTTCGAAATCTTGTCAAAGTCCAAAAAATAGGTCTAACATGACCAAGGATACTCAAAACTTGGTCAAGGGACAACATGAAGAGAGGATAAAAGGTTCACCAATCGGACCTTTGGCTAGTACCTGACTACTAACCTAAGCGATCCATGCATCTACCTAGTGGCTCTCCTTTGTCGATTGCATGGGGAAAAAGACTGCTCCAGGTTTTCAGAGGCCTGGATGCCTTTAGCTTATACGGTGGCCATTTCCAGAATATGTTTTAACTTGGGTGCCATCATCTCCAAACAACTAAGAACTTGCATACTATAGGCTCAAATGCCGAAAGAGGGAGAAACCCCATCCTTCTATATGGCTTCATATATATTAGATGTCATTTGTGCTAGAAATTCCTTCATCAGAATGAACTTGAGCTGGCACACATCATAGCTCCCAGTCCATGTGTATTTTAGCATCTTGTGGGAGAATAGGTAAAAGAAATCCTACTCTCTCATCCAAGATCAGTTTATCACATGTATTTATTTCTTGTTGTTCAAGAAAGAGTGCCCAAGGCTATTGGATGTGGCCAAAAAGGTTTTATAGGAAGTTGGCCATTCGTATCTAGATGAGTGTGATACTTACATCAAGGTTTTCAGCACCACCAGAGCACCCCATCTCTTACCTGTATATGTCCCCAATCAACTAGTGGTAGGGGAAATCTGTTATCACACCATCCTGCAAGGTTATAATATTAGTTTGGTAAAGGATAAGAAGTGGGCCTTCATACTTCCATATTGGTTTCTACATGGTAAAGAACACCGCGCAAGCCAAGCAATAAGGGTTAATCCAATTGGATTTTTGATTCCATACTAGTTGTTTTTGCAAGCACAACCCTAAGGGCCTAGTCCTCAAGCACGCGCAATAGGTATCATCTTGTTGGTCATATGCCCATGACAGGTTTGAGGATGAGATATTCATCGAAAATGCTCAAAGTTGGGATGAGGTGGTGGCTAGGATGGATGACCCTAAAGCAACCAGGTTTAAGGCCATGAGTTGGGATGAGAAAGAAATAGACTTGGAACAATCAGCTCAATAAATCCTCAGGGCCAATGAAGAAAGGATAACACCTGAATCAGTCGAAGCGGTGGAAACTCCTCAAGAAGCCACCAAAATAATGAAGATTCCCCAGGTAACCCCAATACAAGATAGGAATTTCTCCGAGTTTCAAGTTGTACAGAGGATGGGGGGACTCATGTATCAATAGGACCAACTGTTAATGAAGCGAATGAAGGATAACCTGGACCGTGTCAGATGGATGAGGCCTCTAACCAATAACCAATAGGAAATCTCAGCGGGGTCAAGTGGCCTTGATCTCATGAACCTTGATAACATCAATGGGTCAGATAACCCTGAATCCACAATGCCACCGACTAGATTGTCGGTAGGAGTGATGAATCAACCAGAGGCAGGTTGACTATCAGTAAAAACAAGTGTGCCTAATCCTTTGAGCGAGTTTATAAATATATATAGTGATGAAGAAATCCCAGAGGCATGTCGCAGGAGCCCTACGCATGTCCAAGAAGAAAAGGGACCTGAGAAGACTTCTTCTCCTGCTCCTGAGGTCCAAACCCAAGAGATCCCATGAAAGGAAATAGAGACCAAAAATGTTTCTGACACAAAGAGGCTCGATGCGACAGAAACCCGAGTAGACAATCTGAAGGACAATTCAGAACTGGATGAGCCAAAGGAAGGATCCCCGCACAAGGAAATCTATGTTTTTATAATAGATGAATAAGTAAGTATCAAGTATTTTTCTGACACCTCTATTCCTCTTGATACTCATATCCCCAACAAGCGACAAGTGGAGGCCAGGGCTTCGGAGCACAATGAGAAAGTTTAAGAACCTGACCTCGAAAAAATATACACCACCGGAAATTTGGAAAATACACTCACATGGGGTGATCAACAGATTCCCGAATATGTAGATGAGGTAGACGATATTTATGCAATCTCCTATGATCGAAAGAGGAAGGCCATCATCTAGAGAACCACAAAGAGAAGGAGGATCATGTTGGATTTATCCATCCTCATCACTACAAAGGAAAACTTGATAAACACAGAAAATGCCAGAACATCTGATCTCCTTGGAGTCAAGATGGAGCTCTCAGATGCCACCCTAAACAGATCCAAATGAGATGAAAAGGAGTAGGCCACCTCCCTGAAGGAACTAGAACACTTGCACCACCTGGATAAATACTAGAAGGGCGTCACTCAGATCATAGTATACCTAAGAAGCAAGTTTGAAGAAGCTTACATCTAATTCAAAATAGAAAGGCACCTTTTTACTGAAAATATAGTTGAGCTGCAGGAAGACACTCTCATGGCACTCATAACGTGAAAGGATATGGAGCGGTGGAATTAAAGGGCACAACAAGCCATGGAGAGACTTGAATATATTGGTGCAGTTCAATAGGTCCGAAGTAAAGAAGAACACAAGATACGAATGTTGGTAAAGAGTAGTCTTGACTGCATAAAGTGATCAACCGAGTATTGAGAAAAGATGTCTCAGGAAGTGTACCGAGAAATTCAAGAGAAGTGGGCCAAATGTGAGAAACATTGGGAAAAAATCAACAAAGTGATGAAGGATATCGAACTCCTCGAGTTCGACACCCCCGTCAACTTTGTCGACTTGTGCTACATAGTCGAATTGCGTACCAAGCAAGATTTATTGTGGGCTGAAGAGTGGAGAAGGTGGCCAACACAATGCCTGGACAAGTGAAAATATTCATGGAACTTTCGATTAGAGCTCAGACTGTGCTAGAGCAGTTAAACACCAGTCTAGTGAAGTACCAAGTGCATGCGGTGGAGATCAGAGGAATTTACGTGGCTCTGATGGAGCAGCACAGATTTCCATGGGCCCAAAATTGTGAGGATGTGTTTATCAGTTTGTCATAGTATGAGGAAATTCACCCTTTCAAGTGATATCTCGAGTTGACTATTAAAGAAATTGTTAGAAGAGGACACCACGTGGAAGATTTTGTTTTTTTCAAACTACACTTAGTCGTTATTTTTAGTTGAATTTTATGTTATAAATAAGAACATCGACCAATTAGTTAAGGGTTGATGGTTGTTGCAAGAACTCTTTCTTTCTGGATGTTAAGAATTATTTTTAAGCTCCCTTTGAATTGAGAAGTCCTTCTGGACCAAAGAAAAAGTTATTTTCATCAAATACATGTGATTGTACATGGAGAAGAACTATTTCCTATCTCGTTTCACGAATGATGTTGTAATGAGTAAGAGATATTTAATCTATTGTCAAGTTTTCTGGTGCAATATTTTTTTTATCTTTACTTTAATGATGAAGATGAATTGTGGTGTTATTATGTGATGGATGATTAAGTAGGCGAATTATTTTTCTTGCCATTGTCTTATCGCATAAGTGTTTTCTTTCTGGTAACTAGTTTCTCAAAAGTAATTGGATGCTCACATGGTTAATGTATTAGTACTAGGTCTGTGGTGTAAAATTGTTGTTTGCATGCTTGAGCCGTGGGTTATCCCAAGTTCATCCTCTTCCCCTATAGTTAATCTTAATTCTATTTTTTTTCCATGTTGGTTTATACTAGCTTACATCTCATATCGGTCCCACCCAAGAGAAAATAAAAAAAGAGATAGTCCGAACTGAAGGAAGACCCTTCACAACAAAACATAAATTCCATCGATAAATTGGTCGGATCGCAATATTTGGAGAACCATTCCACTATTAAACATTGTAGATTATAATTGGGCCTCGATGACGGGTTTGGTTCCTATTGTTGAATCAAAGGGACTTAGGACCCATCCTCAAAATTGGCACTGGAAGGAGGGCCTGAGAAGGAATGGTTAGATATATATTATACATAGTATTTCAAACAACCTATAGATTCAAAACAACCCACATGCATGGCTAGTCATTACCAAGACATCCCACACATGCTGAGTACTCCTAAAATGAGTAACTCACCCTAGCCCGAGGAAGAAACTTTTCACCCTGAAATACCTTAAGCTCTTCCTCACGAGGAGGTAGATCAATTTAGAAGAATCACAAGAGCCTACGCCCGATAGATTGGTGCATTGTCCTTAGATACCATACTCCCTCGAAGAAAACAACAAATAAGACCAATGGTTAGTACTACTAACAAGGTTTTAATGCACTCAGTAGAAGACGTAATAGATTTCACAATCACTGAAATCCAAGATCCTCTTGATTTAATACCCGAAACACTAGCCGACGATATCTCTAAACCAGACGATTTCTCGGAAGAGGAGGAATTTAATTTAGAGTCTGAAGATATGAAAGGAAACAATGACCATAATGAAGAAAGGCGGAACCCACCTATCAATAATCAACCCTGGTTGGCCATATATGCTTTGGCCCTCCCGAGACTAGTTCATAACCTTCCCCAACGTCTAGAGAAACCGCTTCCTAGGTTTGATCCCGAAACCTCTAGATTTCCTGAAGATCATATCAAGAAATTTATACTAGCAATCAGGCTTATGAAATTCCAGCATGAAGACATAGTTTTCAGGATTTTCCCCTACACTTTTAAGAATTCATCCTCCACATAGTATTTTAACTTACATGTAAGATCCATAACTAGCTGGACGAAGTTTCAAAAATATTTTGTAGACAAATTTGCAGAAGAGACTACTACAGGAGCTCTGATGAATGAGTTATTCGATGCCACCATGAGTTTGAAATAAAAGGTTAAATATTTTAATCAAATATTCACAGCCATCTTAAACAAATTTAAGATCGAATCTAAACCAACTTAGGAGTTGTAAATCAAAGTCTATGCTAATGTGCTCCCAACTTCTATTTCCATATTTGTGAAGAGGGATGCCAAACAAACCTTAGCCAAGAATTATGAAGAAGCTAAAATGATAGAATTCTAGATGAAAGGGTGTAAAGAAGGCCCGGTCTCTTTAGTTAATAAAGAATCTCAACCTCCTCCCAGGAGAGGACTCCTTTTGACTAGACCACCAGGGAAACAAGCATAATAGACTCCTGACAAGGGTAATGGAGACATAGAAGATCTACAACACATGGTTAAGAAATTATTAAACAAGATCATAGACATGAAGAGAAATGCAGGGGAAGGAAACCAAGGCCAAAGGCCTTATAAGCCTTTCTTTAAAATGAAATCACCGTTCAAATCCATTGAACCTCCCCCTGCTAAATTGAATATCAATCTAAGGAATGTTGCATCAGATTCTTTCTATACTTACCACCAAGAAAACCACTCTGAAAGAGACTGTCCTCAATGGGTGCATGCCATGAATTTGATGGCCAACCGGTTTTTAGATGAGGTTTCCCTAACCGAACAAACAAGTAGTTTGGTTATGAATATTGTTGACCAGGAAGATATTGACCCATGAGAAGATAAAACCATGCTGATATGGGTTCCTGACTTAAATATGCCTTCCGATGACCTATTTCAGGTTCAAGAACCACCCGCAGAGATCTCGGTCGTGCAGACTAAAAGTAAAGTGCCTCCTATCTCAAAGGATCCTACTACCACTCAAACGTCATGGGAAAGGTCAACTCGCGGTCACCAAAAATCACCTTTTTCTCCCCATAAGAACCCTATTAGCATCCATATGTGAGAATCACCCAAACTGGAGTACAATGTAGTTGAATATCTGAATAAGTTGAAGGCTAATATATCAGTTATGGACATATGTGAAATCCCTCAGCAAAAATATTTCCTGCTACAAGCATTGAAAGCAGTGGAAAACCCTACGACAAGCAATGAGAAGAAAATAAATATAACTTCCACATATCTAGTAAATAAACGAATTGTGAATACCTGCTCAGAAGATAAGAAGGGAAAACCTTTTGTCCCACCATTTCTCTTAATGTTTGAAGTATTCAGCAGAAACCTCCACATTTGTTTGGTAGATTCGAGAGCATCTTCCAACATTATTCCCTTGTCTATTTGCAAAAAGTTAAATGTTGTTCCTCTCAAGAGATATAAACATGTGATACAACTAGACAGGAGCCGGGTCAAAGTCATGGGGGAACTCAAAGATGTAATGATCATAATAGCAACACATCTTAAGTTTTTGCAAGTGATTGACATCATTGTAGTAGACATCCCAGAGGCCTATGGGTTACTACTAAGTTGAGATTGGTCTAAAAATTTAAATGGGTACTTTAGTACAGAATGGGCACACCTTTGGCTACCATTTAAGGGATACAAGAATATGATCATAATCGATCGGGAGAAATACCTAAAACATAAGGTCACTGATCTAGAAACCTCGAACGAGCCCTCATCCACATATTTCCCCATGATGTAAAATTATTCTTGTGATTCCCACTTTAGAAACTTTTCTCCTCTATTATCTGATGTCCCTCTCACTCAAAACCATGAAATGGTTTTTCAAGAGAAGTCGTCGATACTGACAGAAGACACCCTCTTCTTTCAAGACCTTGTGCTAGAGATTACAGAACAAAAGATAGGGGAACAAGAAAGTAGTAAGAAAGAAGAAAAGGGTGATTGTTGTTCACAAATTTGGACCATATACTTTGATGGATCTAAATTGTAGGAGGGATCAGGGGCAGGGTGCATCCTCATTGATCCAAAAGGTAAACGTTGTTTCCTGTCTTGTAGACTAGAATTCGAATGCACCAATAACATTGTCGAGTATGAAGCTCTAGTACAAGGGTTAAAGAAAGACATAGACTTGAACGTTAAAGAATTGAAATTTTTTGGGGACTCAAAGATTATCATTATACAAGTAAGGAATACTATACACTTCAATTCCCTGCACCTAAATAATTATCAACAGGAAGTGCATAGGTTAATGGAGCATTTTGAAGCTTTCAATATCACCGCAATCCCTAGAGAAAAGAATATCCTTGTTGATTCCCTGGCCACAATTGCTTCAAGGTTGTCACCTCTAGAAGACTATGAAGCCTCCCGATTCACTGTGGAAATACTCTACAAACCATCGGTGACTAACAATATTTCTAATAATAAAGTCTTTGAAGGAGATGAATAGATCATAAAATTCTTGACTAACCAAGACAATTTCAAATATTTGGCCATTGACGATGATGTACTCCATGAGAAATCGACAAATACTGATCCCCGAACATGCCAGTCTATTGACATATCAAAATCTCACACCATCCTGAAAGGGATAGCTAATCTAGAAAATATGTTTGATCTAAAAGAATGATTTAGGGGGCCTAAAAATGAAAAGACTGGTAGCTCTTGTCCCCTGCATGAAACTATAAATATCGGAACCCCAGAAAACCCAAATAATGTGAATCTAAACAATACTATATCTAAAGAGGAAAGAAAGGCATATCTCAAACTGTTTAGACAATATCAAGATGTCTTTGCATGGTCCTACCAAGATCTGAAAACATATGACACCTGTATCAGTCAACACACTATATCATTAAATAAAGAGGTGAAACCTTTCCAATTGAAGCTCTGAAAGTATCACCCATCCCTAGAACCTCTCATGTATCATGAATTAAAGAAACTTTTAGATGCCAAAATCATTTTCCAGGTTAGGCATTCCACGTGGGTAGAAAATGTGGTTCCTATGAGGAAAAAGTCTGGAGAAATTCTCTTATGTGTAGATTTTAGAAGCTTTAATAGAGCTTCAGAAAAGGACAATTACCAAGTCTCAACAATGGAGAAACTCTTATATACCATTTTTGGCTCGAAGATTTTTTCTCTACTGGACAGTTTCTTAGGTTATAACCAAGTCCTGGTTTTGGAGGAAGATCATTTAAAAACTACTTTCTGAACCAAGTGGGGAACCTTCTCTTATAAATGCATTCCTTTTGGGTTAACCAACATGGGAGCGATCTTCCAAAAGGCCATGGACGTATCATTTCAAGGGTGCATCCTCATTGATCCAAAAGGTAAATGTTGTTTCCTGTCCTGTAGACTAGAATTCGAATGCACCAATAACATCCCTGAGTATGAAGCTCTAGTACAAGGGTTAAAGAAAGACATAGGCTTGAACGTCAAAGAATTGAAAGTTTTTGGGGACTCAAAGATTATCATTAGACAAGTAAGGAATACTATACACTTCAATTCCCCGCACCTAAATAATTATCAATAGGAAGTGCATAGGTTAATGGAGCATTTTGAAGCTTTCAATATCACCGTGATCCCTAGAGCAAAGAATATCCTTGCTGATTCCCTGGCCACAACTGCTTCAAGGCTATCACCTCTGGAAGACTATGAAGCCTCCCGATTCACTGTGGAACTACTCTACAAACCATCGGTGCCTAACAATATTTATAATAAGAAAGTCTTTGAAGGAGATGAATAGATCATAAAATTCTTGACTAACCAAGACAATTTCAAATATTTGGCCATTGCTGATGATGTATTCCATGAGAAATCGACAGAGACTGATCCTCGAACATGCCAGTCTATTGACATATCAAAATCTAACACCATCCTAAAAGGGATAGCTAATTTAGAAAATAAGTTTGATCTGAAAGAACGATTTAGGGAGCCTAAAAATGCAAAGACTAGTAGCTCTTGTCCCCTGCATGAAACTATAAATCTCGGAACCCCAGAAAACCCAAATAATGTGAATCTAAACAAGACTATATCTAAAGAGGAAAGAAAGGCATATCTCAAACTATTTAGACAATATCAAGATGTTTTTGCATGGTCCTACCAAGATCTGAAAACTTATGACACCTGTATCATTCAACACACTATACTGTTAAATAAAGAGGTGAAACCTTTCCAATCAAAGCTCTGAAAGTATCACCCATACCTAGAACCTCTCATGTATCATGAATTAAAGAAACTTTTAGATGCCAAAATCATTTTCCACGTTAGGCATTCCACGTGGGTAGAAAATTTGGTTC